>JAODTR010042797.1:14938-36829 GCA_025399935.1 Amblyopsis rosae | reverse complement strand
CAGATACATGGTTAGTACTTGTACTACAGCAGATACATGGCAGTACTTCAACAGCAGATAAATTACAATAGGTCGTCCAGGTGGAGGTACATCACCCTACCTGCTCTGTAGGTCGTCCAGGTGGAGGTAGGCTCTATAGTGGGTGGCAGACGACATGCTGACAACCCGCGAGCAGCGGCCGTCCTCCCCGGACGTCTTCAGCTTGTCCAGCAGGAGGCTGGTCAGCAGGAAGTGGCCCAGGTAGTTCAGGCCGAGGTGCAGCTCAAGCCCATCCTCGGTCTGCCTCTCAGGAACCAGCATCACGCCCCCTAGAGGACAAAACCACACACACTATGACACTTTTTTTTCTTTTTAAATGTAATAACTTTATTTTTTTTTAAGGGAAACTAAAAACCTACCATTGTTTACCAAAACGTGAAGAGGTAAACCTCGATCAATGAACTTCCCAACAAACTTACGTACAGATTTCAGAGACGCCAGGTCCAAGAAGAGGAATTCAGCTGTGAGAAAGGGGAAAAAAAAGTTTTCAGACAAAATTGGTTAACATTCACCAATCTAATTTGTTTCAAAACTTGATTTTAAATAAATACGTGGCCGCCATTACTGTAGGAATTCAGTAAAGATTCAGCCTACTGCCCTTTCATGAAAGCTTTTTTTAATTTTAATCTTGTACTGAGGCTCAAAAACTTAATTGAGTGTGTCACTACGAAGATAAGTTACTTTAGCTCAAACCAATGTGAGGCCCCAGGTTGAACGCAGAACATAAGTAGTCGAAAAAAAAATGATACACACTAATAACATGCCGATGCACTACGACTGTTGATTGTTACCAGCAACATTTATACAGTTATGCAGTTATACAGGCGGGCGCATGAATGAGCTGCATCTCCCCCTGCTGGCTAGGAGACAACTCTGCATCTGGGTGGACTAACTCATCCTTCAACTAAAACAATAACCATTTCACTGCTATCTTTTTCTTTTGGAAACAAGCTTACATTGTATACCTCAATAACTAATGTACTGGATTATTCTAAACAGATTGTTTGATTTAAGATTAATCCAAACTGTGTTTGCAAGAACATTCAGATAATGAGTTGATCTATCATAAACCCCTAAGAATATGTTTAAATAAAAGGCCCCATTGCATTTTTTGTGAAGGAAATATTACTGTTAATAAACCTCCACACCACCTATCCTGGAGATTACAGCCTTCATATTAGCATGCACTGCTGCTATTCATAGAGAAAATCATATCCTGAAATGCAGTTGTATTTACAAAAAATGATTTCTTAATATAGCGTTAGTTAACAAGCAGACCCCCACACACATATTTTCTACAAGGTTTAAAAGGCTCTGATCTGCCAATTGCCAGAAATCAATCACATTGATTAGTTATCATCAGGCGTACACATTTAGGCAGACGGTTTGTATACCTCTCCCTTCCGTACTGTCCTCGTGGATCTTCCTAACGGCCGCTAGACCCTCCTCTTCCTCATTTCCGGCTAAAGGAAATGGAGATTAGTGCCTTTAAACAGTAGGTATAAAAGGAATCTTCTACACGGCTCTGGGAAATACCATTGTATTGAGTTACTGTAATGCTTCAACACTCATGGGGCAATGGCGTCCCCGGAAGGCCAGATTATTATTGACCGATGCAGGTTTTTACTTTGAAATCCTGAAACACAATGGTGTGTGTGTGGTGGATCTATGGGGAGGAGTAGAGATGAATGCAAGCCCGCAGTGCTGCATGGGGGAGGGGCGAGTCCTACCGATCACAACGTGCATGCCAAGACTGGCCAGCCGTCTCGACGTCTCAAAGCCCATTCCTCGGGCACCCCCGGTCACTATGGCAACCCTTCCATTTTGCTTGGGCAAGGCTGTTTGAAATAAAAGGACCAGAAAATGGTCCATAAGAACACCTGCTATTATATCAAACATAACTCAGGGCTGTAAGCTTAACACATTCAATCCATATCCAAAATGTACCATATTAACTGTATATGATGAACTGTAAAAGACCAAGCATTAAACCACACAGGAAATTGTTTGAATAAAACTTTTACTTTAGTAGTTCAAAATAATTCACAACAAAATATTATACAATATTAAATAAATTTACAGTGCATGGTAAAAACACAATTTTGCTGATATCTGGCAAATAAGTAAGGACACAGTAATATTGTAAACTATATTGTATGTTGTATTGCATGTTTATTGGCAAGTTTAAAATATAACAATAATAATAATTAATAATAAAAACGTTATCAGTCCTGTTACATCTACTGTTAAACAACTGGTGTTTTTAGCAGTGAAATTATTTATAAGATTAACCCTGCCTCTCATGTGGAATACAATGATTGTCGTGTTGGCACTACACTAAATGAGGACATTTCTAAAACAACCATATCTTTGTTCTAGAAAGAATGGCAAATGTACAGTATACTGTAAATTCACCTTCAAGAAACGTTATACTTGATTTGTGAATAGAATGTGTGAACATCAATCTAAGTCTCTAGTCTAGATCTCAAAAATAATTAACATAGTTATAGAAGTTGTAAATCATTGTAACTAGTCGGTGTAATTTTTATTAAATAAGTCAGACATGGACTTTTTCTCAAATGGGATAGCCTACCGTACAGTACCGTACCGTATCTACACACCAATATATACTGCTTAATAACGAAAATATCAATTAAAGCCCATAAAGTCTTTACCAGTATTTATAATAGAGTTACATTTTGGAATCAGATCACCACAGATGCCAAGCCTCTATAATATATACTTTATACCAACATATTATCTAAAGTAGTGCTGACCTGGTAGCTTAAATGATCTATTGAAGAGTTGGTAAAGCAGAACTTTAAGTCCACACAGGTAAAGCCTGACCATAGGCAGCAGCACTCCATTGAGCCACATCGTGAGCCACATCTTATCTCGTCCCCTAAAAACTGTTTCGTCACACTAAGACGTCCGGGTTGGTGCCAAAACTCGCATCTCTTAAGGTCCGCTTATGTCAATCGTTCTCATTTCATTGGGTTTTATTTATATCACGTATTCATGCGCTCCCGTGGCTTTTAGTCAATGAGTCTTTGTTCTGTGAGCTTGTTTTATTAATCTGCAAATCGCTCCTGCAAACGTGAACGATGTGAGCATGTTGCATTGAAAGAAACATGGTCTTATAAATGTTCTTCAATACTCGTTTAAGGGCTGTCGTTGTTCTTGACGAATCTTACCTGGTTATGTGAGACGACTTTTTTAATACATATTTTGATTAATCTATGTTGAAATTACTCTAGGCAAAGAGAAGTTTGGGGTCCCCTGGTGGAGCTGCTGCCCCCGCGACCCCCGGATAAGCTGATGAAGATGGATGGATGGATGGATGGATGGATGGATGGATATATTTACGCACAAGAATAATAATGAATCGATTCGCTTATTGCGATGTTTCTCAATTTGTACAACAGATGGCAGCACGAACGCGTCTATTAGAACAAGCTTATTTTTTGTGCTAGTCATGTATCGTAGAGTATTCTATCACAAGCGCAAGGGGGCAGTGTTTCAAAATACATGTCATGTCAAGTTCAAACAGTTGCTCCATACAGTCATTAGGTAATAGGGTAAATATATAAATACTCTCCAGTATTAATATCGTCTCGCAGAGCCAGAAGTCTGGGACACAGTGCTGGCTGTCAGTAGTGCCGGCCTACTTGACATTATTCTGATTGACATGCATGATGACCAACAACGACCAAGTCGGATGTTACTTGCAATGAGGAAAACTAAACAACAGAGTCTGGCTGTTTTACAGGTATTGTAAATCTGTAAAATTAGTAGGCTACTGGTTAAAACAAATTGAACATGTTAAATAAGTAAATAAAGTATAATAGTATACTTGTGTGAGTGACAATGCTAACAGCCAATGAATATAGACAGTATTACTTCCCGAAAGTCAGAGTCGAGCTTGCATCAGACGTTCAGCACAGAGTTGCTTATGTGACGTAATGCTAATGAAAGGAAAAGGCTCAGACTAGTATTAATACTGTGTTCCTCGAAGGAACACTGGGTGGTTCATCTGATGTGTTTCACGTGAAGAATTAAATAATTGTTCTACATTTTCAGATTAAGTTTATGTCCAAATAAGAGATGGACAAACTCAAACTGCAGAAAACCAGCTCCATACTTGTGAAATTGAAAAGAGAACTAAAGGCCACTATTGTTATGCATTATTATTAATATTGTGAATTGGCAATTTACAATTAATGTATTGCAACAGTTTTAGTTAGATAAACGAATAAATGCAAAAAGAAACAGCAAGATAATATATATATATATATATATATATATATATATATGTGGTAAGAAAATGAAAAACGGTAGGAGCTTAAGCAGTCAAGCTATTATGCAGACAGAGAGCATCAAAATAATCTTTCGTGGACGCTGTTAAATGGGTGGAAACGATAGGTCTTATAATAAATTAAACCGGAAATCAAATAGACCAGTAGGCCATAACAAGGTAAAAATATTTGAAATGTGAAGGTAAGAAATTGATTGATGACAGAAAGAAATGAACAATTATGATTACATGTTTGGTAACAAAATAAACACATGAAATAAACAAATCAAGCCATTATTGGTTTTATGCCTAAACCAAGTACAACTTGCAACAAGATGCAGTATAGAACACGTTTTCTATGTTTGGTCTTTAATTAACAAACAAATAATAAATAATGGGTAAATTCACCACTACTGACCATCTGACCACTACTGACCACCTGAGACCATCCCCATTTTACGGGCTTCAGATTGACTTAATTGCCAGAATTAGTCCGAACAGCTTGAAACCGTTATGCTTGAGTCCGATCCACATCGGTGTCATACTGGCAGCCACAGTATGGTCATGTGGCATTACCCGGTCAGTTCATTCAACAGTACTTTGTTATTGTCTTTTCTTTTCTAAACAGTTTCAATAAGACGGCTTCCTGTAGAGATATTCCAGGCTGTTAGCTGTGCATTGTCTTCTCATTTCTCTTTAAGGCACATGTCCTGGTGCTCTGCTCAGTCAAGAGGGCCAGCTGTTTGTGAACTGACCCGCATCTCCACTTAGCAATGCACCCGATGGTCCACACATCTGCATGTGTACCGTAGGTGTCTTCCCATGGTATGTGGGTCAGATACTTCTGGGCCAGACAGCGGGTATGTCCAAAATTACCCAGCTAAGGTACTTGTACATGCTGTGAAGTAATACATTTTGTAGGAGTAAGCTGTCGGCGTCACGAGTGACTTTGCGCAATGTGAATTTTACCTGGTAAATTCAAGGGAAAAACCATGGAAATATTCTCCCTTAAAAAGTTTGTATCTGCTTTTTTACTTATGTCCAAATGTTTCTTAATAATGAACACAACTGCAAGTGACACTCCAAAGTAGTCAGAGCTCTGCATAATTCCCCATTATCTTTACAGTAAATACCGTTTGCTATGCTATGCTATTGCCATAGTACTGTATATACGGTAGTATGATATTCAATTCTCTAGTTTCTCTTCACTTCCTCTGCAGTTCTGTTCTGTCTCAAAAGTTTGCTCTTTTTATACAATAATTTGTTGGAGGAGTACATTGTGGAATTGAACAAAGTAAATAGTGAGAAAGTGGTGCAGATCGCACCACACAACACTATCCCAGGCTTGACAATGTGTGTCCAATGTAAGGGGCGGAGCTTCTGAAGGAGCACCATGTGGCGTTAAAGTTCAAATAATCTTTTTCTTTCTTTCTCCAGAATCCCTGACTCAACCTTTAAAAAATAAACGTACAACACACAGGCATACTGTACCTGTGCAGACCCAAGCCCACACACAGGCACACACCTCACTTCTCACCAGATGGATTGTCAGTTGCAGATGCTCAGCAGCATCAACACACATGAATGCACACACACACACACACACACACACACACCTGCACACACAAACACTTCCCTCTGTCCAATTTTTGCTGACATCACTCATTTGGGCAGTGTCGCAGTGTGCCATAAGGATTATCGTTATCTCATTAGCAACATGTAGCAGTGATAGATTATTTATGGCCTGCTGTTCTAGCAGACAAGGAGTGTTCAAAATCACCGGGTTTATGTGCGTTTATCTGCGTCCACGCTGTGCTCTAGTGACATGCACTGGAGAGGGAGGTATTTGGGGGGGGGGGGTGATATTAGTATTGATGGCCTGCATTTTAAACATATTACGATCACATACTCAGCAGCTGTCGAAGAACTCCCTGAATTTATCTGTTGCCCATTAAGTTATGTTAAAGGCAGGGTTAGTCATTGTCGAGAACACTTGCTATCTAATATCGGCCACCACACATCAAAATGCATTGTGAAGCAAAGCGTAGTGCTACGGCTTTGTTGATATGAGCGGTGTTCACCATTTTGTTTTTATTCCTATTTACGGAGGCTGTTTAGAAGTATTGGATAATAATTTTTTTTAAACGCACAGAACTGTAAGATAGCGAAATGCAAGAAGATATTTGGTGAACACCGCCAGGTTAACATAAACATAGACTATATTAAACATAGATTATAATACTGTATGTAGTACAATAACGTGTGTATACAACACGAAGATTGCTATCTTCCTGTATACACAGGAACTAGAGGTATGGAAGGAAAGACGGACACATTAGTCCTGAAACAACACACACAAACCCAACATGGCCCTGCAGAGAACAACACACACACTGCCACAATAAGGCACAAGCATACACATGCGGAGAGCTAATGGACTGTTATTAAAGGCATGCATCACATAGTGACGCCTGCTGACCGCACACACAAATGCATGGCAGGCAGGCACACACACACATCAGTGGGATAATAATCTCTGCAACAACTGACGGCTCATTTACCCAGAAGCCACCAGCAAAAGGATGCGTCGACAGAAATACACTCTTCTGAACCCCGACGTCAACCACAAGAACTCACACAGACTATCTTCATCACACACTGTGTGCCGTTCTGCCCTTACTTTCATCCTGACGCCAGTGACATTTCTCGTGAAGGGATCATTGTCGTTCTCAATGGCCTCCGCGGGCCGCAAGCTTTTGTCCTCGCAAAAGAGGTTTGTAGCCTGGCTTGATTGACAGGTGTCATCGCCCTGTGTGTTGGGGAACAATGCAATGGTCTGACCTTTAATCACCGGCTCGAGTGCAGTGGGCGCCAACCTTTTTCTCCGGGGAACTTTTATTTTTTCAAAGTTACATTTTCCCTCTGACGAACTGTATTTCCCTTTTTCCCCGTTACTTCACTGTCTGATCTAGCAAACTGTCACGATGTGCTGTAAACCAATGAACTAAAAGGGGATGTCAGAATTTGTTATGAAGTTGTAGATCAATACATTCTTTTTTTCACTATTTAACATATTCACCTGCATCTCCACCAGTTTCATGTATTTAAACAAGACAAACTTTTTCAGCACATAATCCACATACTACCATATCTACTTGAACAAGTACAATTAATACTTTTGAGTTATACTGTAGGCTACAATACTTTATAAATCCCTTTGTTGTGAATAAATTGTCTCTGCCTGAGTGTCATATAATCCCAGTAAAATTTGAAGAGTTTTAATCTGATGTCAGTATTAAGATATTCTATATTTCAAAGGTATTTAATTAAACCAATGTAATGCTCATATTGTGAAACAACTGAACATGGTCTGTTTATCTGTATTATAAAAACATTGAAATATCCTGCTTCCTTATAAGGGCACGAACACAACTCTGGCATTTATCCAAACCTTTTGTTTGATAAACAATTGGTCAGTGATGGATCTATGGGGGCTCTAATTTGATTGTCAATTATGTTTCTGGAGGCTACCCCCACCCCCAGTATATGAACACATATTGCATCCTTTCAGGGGAGTGAGTGTTGTTACGCCGTGCACAGCTAACGAGACAACAGCTATATCCTCAATGGTTTCGCAATTGCCGGGGCGACATTATGAGACGTGATGGATGGCTGTTGTCGAGCCCTGGCTGTCACCGACACGAGGTTAGAGCAGGTAGCCAGGCTACTCTTAATCTGTTTCCTCCTCACCTTTTCGAGGTTACCCGTTAGGGGACGTCGTCGGTGTTGGAACGTTCACAAACAGGACTAACAGGCAACGACGTCCACAAAAGAGAAGGTCGAGAGATGTCTTAGTGCTTCGAGGTGTTTTTGTGTTTTTCAATCCTCTACTAAAAATCCGCCATTAAAAACAATAGTAGATGGGTTTTATGCAAACATCTTACACAGCCCATAAACGTCCGTGTATGACAATCGACATAAAATAGTTTCTTGGGAGAAGTTGAAGATGACATAATGTGCGTTGACCAGTAGGTGGCACTGTGGCGCCAAAAAATCCGTAAATTGTTACTAAAATCTTAGAGAAATCCAACCTACACAGTGGTAAATATAGGGATGGCAGGTAAAATGACGTGTCTGTTTGACAAACGCTCAACTGCTTAGACCTGCGACGTGTTCCAGTAGACTGAGTGACACAGTGTATTCAAAGCACAATAGCCCTGTAAATTATGGCCTTGAAGATGCCAACAAGATCAATTTAGGAGCTAAGGTAAAATGTAAAAGGACAGAATAATTGGCAGACTTTCTGTGAATGTTCTTGCAATAATTGTGGACAATTGCATTCTTTGACTATCTAGCTTGATGTTTCATCATAGCATTTATAATACCATATGCTGATCATATCTAAATTACTGCCAATCACTAATTTCCATACTCAATTTTCCAAACATAAGCCTGTTATAGTAAGTAGAGGAAATAAATCAATAAAATGTATGGCAATTGTACTTTTTGAAAGTTCACAAATGATATTGATGTTAAAGGAAGGGTGTGGGGGGTGGGGGAGATCAAAATGTAAATGGGAGTTTGCTATAGCGATAACCATGCATAGCCCGCATGTGAGTTGTCAGTGAGTTAAACCTTCAATTGTTAAAAAATAAAATGAAAACCGTGGTTGGGAAACGTGAAGCGCAGATGTTGTCAGACGCTTGCTCTGCGCGTCACTTTGGCGAACGGGACCATGTTGCCGCACCTTACGTCTTCAACCAGACAAAACAAGAGTTAGAGATGGAGACAGAAGGGTATGAGAAAAGTAAAGGAAGACTGCAGATTCTGTAAAAGCAGCAAGCAAACGTAGCCCATGTTTTCATGTTCACTGTCTAACTCAGCTTTGATTTCTATGTATGGGTGTGTGTGAGAGAGAGGTAAATTTGTGTGTGACATCACAGTGCCGATGGCAGCTCCACACTTCCCTTGGGAGTCACATTACCCAGAATTCACGAGTGTGGAGACGGTGTTGTCATCAACCGTTGTGCGGCATCAACATCTCTCTGTCTCCAGAGTTCACTGATCGTGTGTGCGTGTGTGTAAGGGAGGGGGGGGCTAACGCTGTCAGCATCAAACAGATGTTCGGTTAGGGAGAAAATAAATAAGTCAAAAATAGACGTGATCACACCGTTGAAGTACACATTTGTTGATGTGCTGGGCGTTTGACGACTGCGTTTGAGGCATTTCAGACGCTGTTCGGCTTGATCAGCCCTCACTGTTTTAGAGCTGCTGTGATTTTGGAGGGATGGGGGGGTTGGCGGATGGGAGAGAGGAAGTAAATGGAAGGCAAAGTCACGTCTCGCCCCCGGTGCCCATTGTCTCCTGATCAACAGGCTCCCCTCACACAGCTGGGCTCCCCCTTTTTCCCCCCGAATCTCCAGACCCCAAATGGACTTGAAATGAGCTCAGAGGTTGCCTATAGCAACACTGTGCTTCATGTTCATCACACCTCTGTTGATCCGAGCCAGATTCTTCCGGACACGACCGCCTCGATTTACCCACCGCGGAGACGAGACGCGATGGCGAGGTCAGTCGTACGGTTGGTTGTCTTGCCAGAAGTGGCGTCGCAGAGCTCTAGAATTTGTCCTTACGCGATTCCAGTCAAGCAGCACGTTATCATAGTTGGCCATGTCTGGGTCGCTAATGCTCCTTGCCAAAGTAAGTAAATAGTCATTAAGCCCTTCCTTGAAACAAGTGCATTTGTCTTATGTCACGACACGTGGTCTGTGCAATAAGAGTTAAACACTTCTAAGGTGCATTAAGAGCTAATGCGCTTTCTTTGTTAAATTAACCAAATATCTCCATGAAGTCTGCTCTGCTTCATCAGCTCAGTCTGTGCCGAAAAAATAATTGATGTTTCTACACAGCCCTATCTCAATAAATAGGAACAAGTGGCAAACACAACAACATTCTAGCCTTCGCAATATGTTTCCAATGTGTGGGGGCAAACTCCTGAGGGAGCACCCTATGGCACAAGATGGAAGATGTGTTAATGTAGCAAGTGTTCTCGAGAATGAAGTCCTGGGGCAGGTAGGCTGTCGTGGGCCACACCCACTTGCTGGTCCTGACTAGTAGAGTACATACACAGTTCCTATGGTCGGGACAGAAGCGGGGAAAAAATAATTTCCCCACAATGCCCCTTGGTCTTGGAATGAGCTACAATAACATTTAAAACTGGAGGAGAGGGTATCTTTGTCTGAATTTAAAGTATTGATTGACAAATATTTGTATTGTGTATTTGTATTGCATTTAGTGCATGCTGTTACCTCCTGTTGTCCTTGCTAGGTCCCTCTTGTAAAATATTTTTTAACCTCAAGGGTTTCTTCTCCTGGTTAAATACAGGTTTATATATATATATATATATATAGATAGTAGTACACACAGAAACGTGCATAAACCACATTTTGAGGGGTTGCCCTGTGTGTGCGTTGTGTACTTGTGTGTGTGTGTGTGCATACTTGTGTGTGTGTGTGTGTACGTGCCTGCGCTTCCATGTGCCTGTGTGTGTGTACTTGCTGCTACGGTAGAGGTGTGTGCGTGTGTGTGTGTGCGTGTGTGTGTGTCAGACTTGTCACTGGTACAGTTGATAATACACATAAATAAGTACTAGGGCTGGGCGATATGGACCAAAAATTATATCCAGATATATTTAGGTTGAATACCGATACACAATATATATCGGTATTTTCTATAAAGTGGGCTAAATCTTCAGGCATAGAGTAAAAACAGGAAACCCTACGGAAATGTGAAATTGTTTATTTTTAGCGACATTAATTGACATGTGACCTTTCTCTGGTGTCTCCGCTCCTTTGACACTCTGAACACACTAAGTGCAGGCATGGAGGGAGAGACTAACAAATCGAAAATGTCATGAATAAATGCATAATTTAACTATATCGATATAAACGATATTATCTATTTTTATATCTCTTTTGAAAAAATACCGATATATATCTATACCAGTATATCGCCCAGCCCTAATAAGTACTATGTATTGAGGGGTCAGAACCGGTAAGTGACATTTCTCTAACTTTACAGGACAAAATGTTAAAATTCACATGCACATTTTTGGTTCATCCATTTCATATAAATGCACGGGCCCATCTGATGACGATATGAACAAAGCATTACACACATTTTAAAAGAAATAACAATCTATTGTGATAAAATACAAATATAACATTAATAAATCCTTACATGCTTTCCAAATATAAATTTCTCAATGTCACACCCTTTTGGCACCAACTGGCTTAGTATTTTCTTTTAGGTTTTTAATGAATAACTCCAAATTGATTACGGTTAGAAAGAGCTCACCAAGAGCTTTAATGTGATATATACAGCACGTCTCCATTTCACCCAAAATGTCACTTAGGCCCGTCTGGTTCTCACCACTCGATTTGTTACCTTTCCACATCATTTCCCTTTTCCCGGTGTTTCCTGTGGTACCTTTAAGCTGAAGCTTCTGCTACTGCAGGCCGCCACCGCATTGCACAACGCCCACGCCAACGTGATCATTGAAAACGTGGCAGAAATAAACGACTTTGAGAAATGGCCACTGGCAAAGAAATCATCCGTGCCCTTACGTCGCCAGCTCGCTCATCTGGCAGTGGAAAAAAGAGGAGCGTGGTCTCCCATCCACCCACACCCACCCCTCAGCTCTCCTCCTGACATTTTGAAAGATATTTACCTGGTGAAGATCTTGACATTTCCAAGGCACGCTCTAATAACATCCTGAAATATGAATAAGTGCGTCGAGAGAGAGAGGGAGAGGGAGGGAGGGAGGGAGGGAGACCCGCGGTGCTTTTGTTAAGCGGTATTGATTGACGCCAAAGGCAACTAGGGGAGGTGCCGGTTTCCCAGAAGGCCACAGGGACCATCTTTCCGTGATCGTCTGTTAACCTTGTCAGAGGAGCCATCATGGCGAGGAATGTCTGCGAGGAGGTCTACTGTTCCTTCATCAATGCTGAAATCCACCCTGGAGTCAAATTCACATTGTTATCCGGATGGACACGAACACCTGAATCAATATCCGTGTGGTTACTAGAAGCAGTGTGGAGCTAATTGGTGCCAACATGGCAAATATTGTATTACTGCGATCTCTCAGGGAAATGCGACATAAAGGAGCAGTCAGAGATTTATTTGTGGCTGTTTAGAGCAGTGGTTCCCAACCCTGTGGACCCACTGCCCTGCATGTTTTAGATGTCTCTCTGCTCCAAAATCCTTGATACAAATGAATGAGTTGTTTATTTTTCTCTGCAGAGATTGATGATTAACCATTCATTTGAATCTGGCTCCAAAAACATGCAGGGCATTGGGGGGTGGAGAACCGCTGGCTTAGAGAAACGATGCTGATGTGTTTTTACAAACACGAGGAAGTGAGCAACCCCTCCCTCATCTGAAAACTGTTACTGTGGCGCTCAAGATCATCTGCTCAGCCACATCTCGCTACCCCCCTACCTCCCTGAAATCCCCCTCAACCCCGCCCGCTCAGTTTACAAACACAGCATGGCAGTTTGCAGTAGCAAATCGGGCCAACTTGTGGTTTTTTTTTATTTTATTATTATTATTATTATTATTTATTTATTTTTTTTGGAGGGGAGGGGTTCACCATATGGCATATATATACAATGGGACAGTGTTGGATTGTCTCATTAAAGCTATAGTCAGCTATTGCAAGCTAAATGCTAAATGTGCGCTTTTTGTCAAAATCACCAAATATCTCCTTGCATTTTGCTAGTTTACCGTTCTCTGTGCGTGTTGAAACAATAATCTGATGCTTCCACACAGGCCTGGGACCGTAAATAGCAACATAAACAAAGTGGTGGACGCTGCTCACATCAACAAAGCCGTAGCACTACGCTTTGCTTCACAATGCATTTTCATGTGTGATGCGGCCCCACGGAGGACGCGGAGTGATACTGTTTTGATTTGAGCTCGAAGTTAGCAAGAATGACTGACCCTGCCTTTTAAAATGAAAGATTAGAAAATGAATAGGAAACATTGCCTTCCTGAGGGGACAAGGAATGTGCTATTTCTTATTACACTCTAAGGGACACTTGTCAGAGTACATCTCACACTCTGCACACACAACTGGGGGGTCGCAGACTGCCCCTTTAAATTAAATACACCGCGCCTGTAACCATATACTCTTACTCTCTGGTTCTTGACTGATCCCAGTAATGACAGAACTCCTGTCCTCCTATCTAACCTTTCCTGCGTTTTCATGCACAGAATAATCTGTTTTTTGCCCTTATTCCCGAAAATTACAGTCGTCTTACTAAGCGGTTTACATGTCTGCTTAAAATTTATATTCCACTAACATTAGTTTACATACAGCTGATTTATACATCCTAAAGATATGCACTTAAAGTAACTACAGAGGAATGTCCCTACTTTACAACCCACATTAATGTTCTAATAGCCTATATGGGAAAATGTAACGACTGGAGACACTTTTGCTAAGTATTTGCAACAAAATATATTTTTCAAAGTTTTATGCGCATTTTAGCGCAGGCAAGAGACCCAGTGCGATAAAATGCAGTAAAGCCCCCACTTGAGACTGATATTCCGAATATGCTGTATACATGCTCATAAAACACGAATAATATCGGCATATCTTAATCGGAAAATGCTAAATTCAGACTATCCAAATGTAATATGCTGTTTTACATGGCACCTATTAAATTCTGAATATTGCCACAGTGTGAAGAATAGCGGAACACTAGTGTACATTTACATGCACTAGTATTCCACCATTATTCTGACTATTCCAACTTGGGTAAATGCAACACAGCTGGAGTCATTCTATCTCAAGGGCACTTCAGCAGATCACTATTTCCCAGAGTCCAGAGCAGCCTTTCTAACCTCTCCAGTCTCTTTCTCATTGTGACTTAGATTAACCTCAGGGAACCCGAGACGAGTGCATACATTTTTGTTATTTGTTGTATGTAAAGTAGCTTCAATTTCTCTCTGTCCAAGAGCAGTTTAAGGTGATTATAGGAGATTGTTTTTAATGAAAGATAAATGGCTTACTGTAGGCTACAGTTGAATCAATACTCAGCTGCAATTTGAATAAAAGCACCATCATTTCCTGAAATTACCAGGATTGATCGGTTACCATCGGCCATTTTAATTCGATTTTAACTGATTGGGAGGTATAATGGAAAACTGGGGGCATTTCTTTGTTACATGTGAAGTGTTTCTTGTGTGTGTGTGTGTGTGTGTGTGTGTGTGTGTCCGAAAAAACAGACAAACAGTCTCACCAAAACAACACTGAGCTAAGTTAAAAAATCATAGTTAATTCAATAATAGAAATATGATGATGGTGAGAGACCATAAAATATGTACATTTTTAACATGAGAGATGATTTTATGATTAGATCAGATCAAATTATACATTTTCCAAAAAATAAACAAATGTAAAGTTTGGTGTCTGTAGTTTGTAGCAGCAAACCACTCTCTATGTATTTATATAGTTATAATTATATATTATATATATAATTATATATTATTATTATTATTATTATTATTATTAATAATAATAAGGGGTTCCTATAGGGTTCCTATAGGGTGGCTTGGGACATACTGTAAAGACCATAGAACGGTACATATACAGTAGCAGTAGTAGGTCAGAGAGGCCAGAGAACTTTGGTCAAACAGCCACGCTAACGAGCTTCAGTGGAGTGCTGGCCCATCCACGCACTGTCAACGCTAAAACACTTACTGACGTTTAGCTCGCACCGGCCTCTGCCCCCCCCCCACCCCCCATTTCAGCCCTTACCCCCGCCTACATAATGGCCTTCTGCGCTCATCTTCTTCCGTTTAATCCTTGAATATTCGCATACCAGATCATATTTTCTCTTCATAATCTTTTCGCAGCAGGCTGGGTTGTGCAGCAGCAGTTCTATAAATGCTGACCAATAATTTGGGTGAAACAATGAATCAATTAATAATTTAGTAGTAATCTAAATGTAAATATAATCTAATTATAATTTTAGCCTATACAGCCATATGTCACATCTGGCTGGAGATTGTGTGTGTGCGTGCGTGTGTGCGTGTGTGTGTGTGATTTATAAAGCATTGGTGTATTTAATGGAGTCAAAGAAGTAATGATTCCTCATCCAAGCCCTTCTGTCCGCAGGCAGCCCTTATAACGCACAACCCTCACCGAGCAAACACCACATGCATACATAAACACGTACATAGAAAACACACGCACACAAACACATCTAAAATCTCAACTCAATCACAAACACACGCAGCGCATTTATGTGGTTCAAGAAGTTTGTCACATGTGCACCTACACGCACACGCATGCACACACAAAGATGCTGCTTCATGGGGGATAATCCACTGACAGCCAATTTGCTGCAGGGATAAACTTTATTTTATTTCATTCGCAATTCATCCTTCCCTTCCTCGCATTCACGAGGCAATTTGTTAGCTGACCGGCTCCAGGAGGAAGGTTTTAACCTAGACATCCGTTCTCCCGCGCCTCTCATCTCTCCTCTCCTCTCCTCTCCAGACATCCCTCCATCCCCCTCTGTTCAGGATTAAGAGGAGGGCTGCTGGTCTAATCATCAAAGTGTCACATTTCGGTGTGTGTGGTGTAGGGGAAGGGGGGTTAGGGGCACACCCAAACTCTCACATTCTTCCTACACTTCGTTTCACCCCCGTCTTTTTCTCTCTATATATTTTAGTTTTCAGAAGGCGATGGAAGAGGTTCAGAGCAGATGTAGTACTCCTACGCCTAGAAGTACAAATGGCAGTATATCTTTTCTACAGTATTGTATACATTTCTGTTGGCATTTAGCGGATGCCTTTATCAAGTGACTTACATTATGTACAGTACGTTAGTCAATAGCTGAATACTGTACGTCATACACCCCTCTCCAGGGGTGCCATCACCAGTGTAAAAGTAGCATTGCCACATTTTCTCGTCAAACATATCAAGGACTCATGAAACAACCTATTTGTATGCGGTTGTGTGTTTTTAATGTGAAATATTTTATCAGTGTAATAATGAATCATACCCTAGGCCCATGTAGGCTACATGTAGCCTAAATGTAGGCTACATGTAGCCTACATTTAGGCTACATGTAGGCTTCATGTAGGCTACATTAACAGTTTTCCACACAAGGCATGGCCCAACAGAACGCATAAACGGTTTCATTTATCGAGCAGGGGGAATTTTGAGCATAAAACACTTAGTTTTCTGAATTCCAGTGAATTTTTATGTTACACTCTATGCTTGTTTATTGGGGGCTCTTGTAAATATTATATTTTATTATAAATAAAATGAACTTCACAATTATATATTTGCTTGTTTCTACACACTCTATGATCCATCGATCTGTCTGAATGGGAGCGCTGCAAATTATTTGCGGGGGCTGCTCGCCGTTTCCCCTACAGCCACTGCCAGCGCATCCCCTCGGGAGGCTCGTCAAACGTTCATAATGACAGAAATGTGCACGACATCCTCCACGTTTGGAGGTGCATGTCGTATTATTTGTATTTTCCGAAGTCAAGCGCAAGAGATGTCACGGTGTCATCGTCAATACACGCAAGAACAGGCATGTTTATGACTTTTTAAACAGCTCAACAGACCAGTGTATTATTAGGCTGTTGGTTTCTTTTTGGTTGGGCTCTACTGTTATCCTGCCTTTATGAGACCCAGAGAAGCCTATGGATAAGGATTCAAGCCGTGCGCTAAACTCATTTGGAACACAGTTTTGCTAGCAACAGGCTAAAATATATTAGATAATGAAATTGAGTAAATAAGCTTTAATTAATAAATCAATATATCGACTTGCCCTGTAAGAACATTGTTCATCGAAACTTGATTGATTGACCGCTTCGAGTGGCAAACATAAGTAACCGGGGGGGCACTGTTGTCATGCACAGGCTCGACAACAATGGCGCAAAGTGTCGTACTTGATCAAGTAGAATGCTTTCATAAATCAGAGCAGAAGCAATCAGATTCTTAAATTAACTAACAGAAAACAGGATTTTATTACAGGTTACTCAATTCTTCCAAATAAAATAAGCGTCATATGGTCTATGAACATATGTCTATGTACATGTTAGTACATCTACAGTAGATACATGTTAGTACATCTGCTGAAGTAGATGTACTAACACGTATCAGCAGATACGTGTTAGTACATCTACTGCAGCAGATACATGTCAGTACTTCTATTGCAGAAAGATACTAGTACTTCTATTGCAGCAGATACATGTTAGTACTTCTACTACAGCAGATACAGTATGTGGTTAATAGTTATACTGTTCTGTTTGTGTTGTTTTGTTTTGTTGTGAATGTAATTGTTTTCAAACATTACATTGAGCTACGAATAATCTAAATGGGTGTAATCTGTAGTGCAACAATTCCTTTAAACCACATTGCCAGTGTTTCTATAAAACTATGCAAAGGTGGGGTTTTGTTTCATGTAACGTGATGGTTTTTCTTCAAAACAAGGTGAACATTTTCAACAGTTATTTTGTATGACGCTTGTGCGTTGCGACCATGGGTTCATTCCTCATCTCAGATACCGTCTTTTTCCCAGCAGCAGAAAAGTGCTCACACATTACTCACCCAACTCCCTCTTTCCCCAGATCAACACCGGGTGTGATTATCTTTACATTTTGTCGCCATGATAGAAGCCATTCGATGGCCATGGCGGAGGTTTGAAACAAACGGGGTGTTCGTCCAGGGCCGTTCAAAGCCATTCTTTAAGCAGGCGCACGGCGGTTTGCTTCTCCAGGGTCAGAGCCAAGGCGGTTGGTTCCAGACGCTTTGGAACGGCGCTTTCTGGAGCTCACTAGAGGAAAGCTGCCCAGACCTGCTGACTGATGAGACCAGCATGGCTTAGCGGACGCACGCACCCACACACACACACACACACACACACACTGTGACATGCGCGCACACACACGCACACACATACACACACACTGTGAGACGTGCACACACACACAAACGCACTCACGCACACACCGTGAGACGTGCACACACACACACAAACGCACTAAGACACACACTGTGACACGCACGCACGCACACACACACACACAGTGACACATACACACACACGCACACACACAGACACATTATGGCATAACGTGCGCACACGCACACAGCTACACATTGTGTCACAACGCAAGAAATATCATGTTTAGATGTTAGAAAATGAAGCAAGCTGAGACAGAACGAAGAAAGGCAAAGGAACTAAACCGTTATTTTCCCTCTCTCTCTCACTATGTGTCTCTGTATCTCACTCGCCCTCTCAAAAGAAACGGACCACCATGGGTTGCCACTCGCTAGCATAAACTGGCGTCAACAAGAAGGCTATGGGATTGTCCCTCACTCCCTCACTCCCCACTCCCCACCTAAACCCCCCTTTCCCATCCCCGGTTCACAAACCCTCTCCGCCCGGGCCTTTGAACTCCCGGTGCTCGTCCAAGGCTGGCTTATCCAGCCACTTCAAAGACGCCGGCGGCCATGTGTTGCATCAGCGACAGGCAGCGTCGAGCGGCCATGGAAGCAGAGGAGACAACAAGACATGTCCTATGATCTTGACAGGGTTTCCCAGAAGCACTTTCGCCTCCCTTGTTAGCGAAGAAAGAAACTTGCAGAGCTTTTCGGTACATAAAAGTTTGACGGGGTTTTATTTACTTTCTTATTTTTATTTTTTGACGTCGCAAAACATTGACGTGCTTTTGTTCTAAGGGGGGTGAATTATTACTTAAATACGGAGGTGTTGGGGTCACCACATGCTGCCAGGACAGCTTGAACGTCCCTTGGCAAATATCTGGAACAGTACCGGAGGAATGGGACGGCATTCTTCCAGGAGCTATTCCGACACCTGGTTGTTTTGATGATGATGATGGCGGCGGAGGCCGGAGCGCCATCCTGTTCAGTGACCTCCCCTCGTGCCCTGTGGACGGAGCTTTGTCAACCTGAAGAGACCTCTCCCATCAGAACAGACATGTTTCGCCATAGCATAAAGGTGACCGCTCACCACATCTTTGTAATGATTTGTTGTGACCCTTGCCTATATGCACAAGTGGACCCAAACATTAAACCAGAATGCCCCCCACAAGAAGCCACCTAAATGCAAAGAAACTGACCAAAAATATAAACTTCAAATTTCAAATTCTAATTTGTCAATTTGAAGTAAATTTAACATGAATTAAATGTATTTCTTGAATAGAGGTTAACGGTGAATATACACTAATTATATTCCAGTAGACTAAAGTTAATTTCTAACACGTTATGCCGTCATTATGCTACTCATTCATCTCATGAATGCAAAACTGCAGACGTCTGATCTAGGCCTGCCACGGAAAAATCTTTCTTCATAAAATATGCCAATACCTTTAAGATTCTCATCTTATAGACTACTGTAGCAGTAGTCTCACCCTCATCCTTCCATAAGCACTACGTCACATAAGCAACTCTGTCCTGAACGTCTAATACATTTATAAGTGAGGAAGTCGATTTTCATTGGCTGTTTGCAGTGCCACTCATGAAGTCTGTATCTGTAATTCTGGTAGTGCAGTAGGCCTACTTTATATACTAATTTCAGTTGTTACATTTATGTTAAGAAGTAGACAGTAGCCTGGGTATCTAACAGATATACAATACATGCAAACAGCCAGAATCATGTTTATAAGTTTAACGTCCAACTTACAAATGAGTTAGATAGTCGTTCAATCAAAATACCTCTCCTGTCAAGTAGGTCCCTGTGCGTCCCAAGTGGCCAAGTATGTAGTAAAGGCTGACTAGCTGTATAGCCAGTCAAACAGCAACAAAAAATAGTATACTAGCTACTCGCTATAGTAATACTGTAGTATCCTATCAAAGCGAGATTTGTAATATGTGTATGGGACAAGCCACTATGTTCACAAACATGTAAAAAAAAGAAAGAATTTGATTGTTGTCATTTATAAGAAGCAGCCTTTTAAATCTGTCACTTGGGTTATTAGAGACAGCACAATATACATATGGACAGCCCCAAGCTATAATCAGTTCATTGCTAACAAGAAAAAGTATTTCAGTATGCTCACTTCTTACTGTGTCGCACGAGCGACAAACAACCTCAAAATTATTGTGATTCTCCACCTCTCCCTCAGAAAAGCACTTTTTGATATTGACTGATTCAAAGAGGAACGCCTCAACGTAATTAAGTAAATTATGGCTCTGCAGAAGCGCGGACCTGCTTGAGAAATGACAAAGTATGGATTCCTCCCTAATTACAAAGGAGAGTTGGACTAAAATAGACTTTCCCTTTCATCGTCAGCCTTGGGCTAGTCCAACTGAGGCAGATGTAAGCCATGGGCTTAGCCATGTGATCGATCTGCTTGCCAAGGCGAAGGGCAGAGGAATTAATTGCTGCATGTGGATCATGGCATCTGTACTCGGCTAGTAGGCCTTTGTAAACTTTTATTATTTAACAAATGAGCACACAGCTGTGATTACAGATAATCACAGTGTACTCATGAGTTTCCATACAGAATGTCCTTATGGTAAAAACAAGGGTTTGAGCCCCAGCTCTGAGCCTGACTCCACCCACTACAACTTTGAAAAATGCATAATGGAGCTGAGTGAGGGGAGGGGCTGAGAAGGAGATCCCTATTTAACATCAGCATAATTAGAATTTGATGACACGAGCATACCGTTGTAAAGCAGCCAGGCCCTGGGGTGATTTTTAACGGATATGACCTGTAGTTCAGTTTTCAGCCCATAAAATGCAGATTTTTCTATAATAGTGGAATGTTGTCAATATTAACACCAACATTAATGTGTCTCATCACAGATCCTAATCCTATTACTTAATTTACAGCTCAAAAAACATTTTGGGGTGCAGTTACACTTTAATTGTACACCATTTTAACTCTATATTCCTGCCCTATAGCTCACTTCTTATATATATGCAACATTTTAATCCAGGTGTACTGTAATAACAAATGTACATGTATAGTTGAATCATTTATTCACAAGATATTAAAAGTTGAATCCAGTAACCTATATGGATCTGGGTCATCATCGGCAATACGAGTCAATTCCCCTTGCCATCGGGAATATGCTGTGCTATGTAAAATCTCCACCCCCAAAAAAAGCATGGGCACCAATCAAAATGTTCGGTCACCATAGCAACACTGCTCCCAAATCAAATGGCTGCTTTTGGGTGGGTCTCAAAAAAAGAAGAGAGCGAGAAATAGAGTAGTTATTATCTGCTCGGTCTATCCTTTTGTATTGCAGGCAATCACAATCTATTCAAAGTCTTTGTGAAATGGGGGAAGGCACACTTTATCTCCCTCTCAGAACAAGATGGAGTCAGTTTGACTCTTCCCTGGTGACAAGTTCAGGACAATTTCTGTTCTACCAACTGCGCCATTGATCGGGGCTTCTTTGCGGCGGCGGAGAGCCTCACAGATTTAGAAAAATAGGATCCAGGAGTTGTAAGTTGAATAAGAGCCTCTGCACCACAATCACGCGCCCCGCTCTGTCTGTG
>JAODTR010042797.1:0-14838 GCA_025399935.1 Amblyopsis rosae | reverse complement strand
TTAGAAAAATAGGATCCAGGAGTTGTAAGTTGAATAAGAGCCTCTGCACCACAATCACGCGCCCCGCTCTGTCTGTGTCTCATTTACCTGTACCCCGGAAGATTCCAATTGGGACATTAAAGTCAGTGATACCGCCGTCACCTTGCTTGATCTGTACCCGCGGACGTCGATTTGGCAAGGAGGGTAATTCATACTCTCACAACCCTTCGCCCTGCAAAACTGCCATGTGCAGTGGTAAAAAAAAAAGATAAATAAATTGTCCTATATCCTGAATTACTGGGTGATGGAGTCAATTTCTCCAGCCAGACACTTTCCTGCCGTGTCATTTTACCTTGTTGAACTGCTACTCTCGAGGAGGCCGGGTATAATTTACCCACAGTATGGTTTGTATCTCTGTCAACATGGCGGTTGTATACCCCCTTCCAGTTCTGCCTGAAACATCACTTGCAGTGCTCTAAGTCTACTCTGCATACAAATCAAACTTGGACCAATCTGGGGTTTTGCCTGATGGACTAATTATGCTCTAATTGTCCCGGTAAAGACCACCGATCACTCTTAAGTGCCTTTCCCATTCTGATTGAGGTGGATAATTGTACTTATTTGATTGCCATGGGAAGATCTATATGGTCTTTCTTTACATGCATGTGAGAATACATACACATGCATGCGCGCACGCTCGCGCACGCTTGCGCACACGACACTTAGAGCATGTTTTTCCCAGCCATCGCGGCCCCTAATCACGCCTGTATTGAATGCCACAGTGAATCCATCTGGCTATTGAGATGGCAGCCTATTAGCTGGTAGGCTACCTTTAGACAGGTGGCAAGAGGTTAAATACAGAGGCTTGTGAATGGCTATGCGCTAGCAGCAATTAGTGCATTAGCATAATGTAATTGAGCGTGTTTGGTTGATGGGATATTATTAGATCTCCCATCACCACGCTGTCATGCAGGGGTGCTTTCTGTGTGGCTGTTTGAATGCTTTTTTGTGAGCTGCTCTGCCTGTATGTCAGCATACAGGTAGGCTACAAGTCCACCCATTACCTCTGCCTGGTTTGGTTTTTGCTGCAAATGGAGGCCCATTATTGTCCAAATGAACACATGGCAGTTGCCTTTTGCTGTGTTTAGTGCAGGAAATGAGGTTATGTGGCGTTGCCATGGTTTCATGGAGAATGGAATATAAATAAATAAAAGAGCCTCTATAAAGCTGGGAACTGGTGCGGTATAATGAATCTAAATTAAAGCAACTTTCCTCTGAATGTATATTTTAATTAACCAGTGACAGTGCGCTATGGGGGTGGGGGGGGAGGAAAACAGCGAGAGAGTGAGATAGACATAGTGAGTGAATAGGTGAAGAAAAAAGAAAAAAATAAGATTTTATGTGCCAGAGTGCTAATTTGATCCATTAGGGAATGTATGTGTGAGTGTGTGTGTGTGTGTGTGCAGCGTGCATGCGTGCGAGTGAATGTGTGTGACGTGTTACCTGTCTAGTGAATATACAGCCTCATTCACACCCCTGGAATAGTGTTGTGCATGCAGAATCCCGCTGTCTTAAACGCTGGGATTCGTCAGAGAAAAATGAGCCTAATTAGGCGCATGTTACAGTTGAAGACGGAATGGCTTCTCCTTTGTGGGAGAGGCGAGAACGTGTGCTTCCTTCAAGAATAGAGTGAGAATATATGTGCAATCTCTTCGACATAATCGACATATCAGCATCCTGCATCTGTGTCTCTGTGACTGCCTGAAGGGTCGTGAAGCTTTTCTTTCATGCGGTTGATGTGATTCTGGGTTTTCTGGATGTGTGTTTTTTCTCTTTTCATTAGTACAAATGGAACTCGTCACAAACAAGACACAGCTATGCTGCAGTTTGTGTGTTTGTGTGTGCGTCTGCGTGCGTGCGTGTGTGTTTGGGAGGGGGATTTTGTTTACATTTGACTTTGTCAATTTCAGTAATTTTTCTGCTTTGTTGAGATGGTATGCAAAAACAAAACTTGTTTAAATTGATTAAAGGGCTACTCCTCGATTTGTGTCCGGAATTTAAAAAGTGTTACACAATTGTGTGTAAAAACACCTGAGCGCTGAGTGGCTGGCACTCTTCTCTACTCCCACAGCGCTAGTGTTGCCTGACACCATACGCTACCCTTCTCCCATCAAACACTTAACAGTACAGTGGTGTATGATGCAGCAACACTATTTCATACTTCATTGCACAAACATCGATCAAGCAAAACAATTTGACCTGACTCCTCAGATACAATTGATTGTTGATGTACTGTAATTACATCACATCAACTTCATCAAGTCAAACTTTTTCAACACGACAATTATAATTCCTAATGTACTGTACCTTTGCAGGTTTATAGGATCCAGCTCTCAGCAGAATATCAAGCATTCTCCTCTCTGTCGCTATTCCATTACACCCGCTGTGTCTGTAAAGACCATATACACAAGATATGGACTTCCCACAGTGTTTTACACAAAATCCCAACATAATGCACTGCAGCGCAGCAGGTGTATGTCTTTGTAACGAAAGTGAAAACAGAGGGGTTTTTCTGTATCTCTTGAGTCATACGCCTCTATTCTAAGCTATTATGCATAGAATACAGGTGAGAACTTCAGAGAGAATGGATCAACACTTGTAATTCGGAGGCGAGCTTCGAGTGGCTCGATTGCTGCTTTTCAACCGCCGCGCAAAAAGAAATGCAACTTTGCGGCATGAATATTATACCCGCGGTCTGCAATGAAATCCTTGTCCTGAATGAAATACACATTTTTATGATTGTGAATGCCACATCCCCTCTGCCTTTATCACTCACAGAAACCTCTCTCTCTCACACACATGCGCGCGCGCGCACACACACACACACACACACCAGAACACAGGTCTTTTATGAGTAATGCCTGCCTCTGATTCAGGGGCTGTAATTGTAAGCAGCACAGCGGGGAACTGAAGCCAGTCACCGCTATTGACTGGCTCCCGTCTCACACTGTGCTAAAACACAGCTCCGGTGGCTCTGCCGCTGAGAACATGTCAATTTTGCTCTTTAGGAGGGAAAAAAAAAAAGGGGGCCAGCAGTTGAAGACTGAAAGAGAATCACCGGCGCTATCGACTCAGACAAGCCAGCCCTGTAAATTGCACACAGAGATGAACAAAACAGCCCAAGCCATCACTGTTTTTTTTGTTTTTTATTGAAGGCTAACACGGTGGCCTTCTTCCAGACAGGGATAAAGATCGAAAATGACCCAAGAAAGGAAACGTGACCGTGTGTTCAAAGGATCGGTTCGTACTGAAGTGGTTCACTGTGTTCCAGTTCAAGTGTGCTTTAAAGGTATAGTCAGCGATTGTAAGCTAATACTCTTCAGGTCAAATTTGGTGAATGTCTACTAGCTGCCCGGTCTGTGTGTGTTTGTGTGTGTGTGTGCACTGAAGACATAATCCGGTGTTTCTACACAGCCTGGGCTCTGTAAATGGGAACACAAACAAAATGGTGCAGACTGCACCACACAACAACAACACCCTATATCTTTGGCAGTGTGTGTCCAATGTGTGGGGCCTGAGCTTCTTAGGAATCACCCTATATACCATTGAAGGGGTGGAGCTTCTCAGGAAGCACCCTATATGCTGTTGAAGGGGGCGGAGCTTGTCAGGATGCACCATATATATCATTGAAGGAGGCGGAGCTTCTCAGGAAACACCCTATATAGCATTGAAGGGGGAGGTGTTTTTGTTTTGAGCGAGTTCAAATATAAACCATCTTTCTCCAGAATGCCTGACTCAAACTTTAATGGGGTTGCGAGTATGGTATGTGAAGAACAAACAAATCCATATGACACAGATACTGTGCAACGTGTGAATTCCGCAGTTATTTGCCCCTCGGTTGTGTATTCAAACACAACGGTATAGTGCGACTCTGGGAGAAGCATTTCCTTTGAACCAAGGGATTTCATGGTGATTATAGGAACAGAACTCAATTCTGCTCAGCTATTACACGTTTACAAAACATATACGGTGAAACCCTGCCCAGAAATGGAGCATTTCAAATGCTTAAGAAAATACGTAAATTGATCAAATACCAGATCGTACACATTACTGCTCCAACACTCATCATTTTGCAACCACATATTCAATTGTGGGTTATTCTTCACCCTGTTTCTCCTATTAAAATAATATAATAACCTAAAGTTAATGGAATAGTCCCCCAGTCCCCCACATGGTTATTTACATTAAAGATACAATCCTCTTTTTTGCCTGGAATTGTCCATGTGGTCTAAACTAGTGTAGTAGTGAAAAGAGCTCATGCCCCCACCCCCAACACACACACCCACTCGCGTGCACGCACAAACACACACACAACAGCTCAGTGCTAAGTTTCACTCCTCTCTACTCCTCGCCCTATAGCGGTCATAAGTCTTCCCTACCCCGTCCTTACAGCCAATGGCGTTAAGGTGGAGATGAAACGTGTGGTTCTGGGCACACTATTAGGAAATCAAGGTGTGCACCTTTACCTTATAATTCACCTGTGATTTACAAATTTTTTGAGAGGCCTGTTTTTGTTGGTCCAACATTCGTCAACGTCAGCTTCCTTTTGTCTGCATCAATAGAGGCCATTGCATTATTCCACAGCCAACAATATAGGACAGCTTGGGAGATAAATGTGTGGCTGTTGTTGTTAAACCCGTCTTATCCTGCACTAGCATATAATACATTTTAATTTCAGGACGCCTTTCAAAACAAAGAAATGTAGGGAGGAGTAAAATATGTAAATTGTTCGTTTTTTTACATAAATGTGTGTGTCACATATGTTTGTGTGTGCATATGTGTGTGTGTATGTATGTATGTATGTATGTATGTATATATATATATATATATATGTGTGTATGTATGTATGTATGTATGTATGTATATATATATATATATATATATGTGTGTATATATATCTATATATGTGTGTGTATATATATGTATATGTGTGTGTATCTGGACCTAAAACGTTTTGTTACAGAACACATTGTTCCCCTTATAACATTTACAGGAACTGTACTTATAGGTAGTAACCACCTTAAGCAAACAGACACTTCTCTGTAAACACAATAAAGGCCCACATTTAGGTATTCTGTAAAGTACTGTAGGCCTAAACACCCAGCATTTTCTCACCAGCAGCTCTGAGAAGCGACTCATATTGTGTATGTACAAAAACATGTTAATGCGTAGATTTTATTAAAGAGAATAAAAATACATTTAATAATAATAACCTGGGGCATGGCATTCCTCCCTTTATATTTTGCTGTAATGTATATGTCCCCCCCCCATTAGACCGGGGTTATTGTGGATGAAAGGCATGAGAGAAGCTGTCACCGTTGTCTTCCATACGTTCTGGGGGAACGTATACGCCAGTGGAAATAATTGGCGCTCCCTCAATTAACGCGCCGTCGCAGTGGGGACGACGATGCCTGTGCGAGACGCTGAGAAGCCCGTATGATAGAGGAGGTCGCAGGAACTCGAGAGCGTTTCTGTAGCCATCGACGACATATGAAGTCAATTTCACATTCACACGTCTAATGGAAGGAAATGACAATACAGCAACTGACAGGTTACTGTATTGTCTGTCTGCTTCTGCAGTGGATGAGATATACTGTAGGGAATGGTTATTTTTAAATAAAGTGTAATACATGTATTTAGTGTATTAGGCTATAGGCCTACTGTATATGATATCACATTTACTAATGTGATATTTGATACACAGCTATTGTTGTCTGTAATAGCAGAATATATTAGACTGCTAATAATAGCAGAACATATAAACAACTGCTGTGAACATGTTCCACATAGACATACATATTTGTTATTAAACTTGAATAACAATGAAGGATTCACAAGTTTTCAAAATAACAGCGTGAGCCATCTGAAAAACATTGATTAAATTGCCTGATGATTTTTGGCAAAGGTGGCAATAAAAATCAATTATTATAGGCAAATTATCAATATAGGGTAGGCCTACATACTACTGGAATAGTATGTATGGGTAGGCCAGGCCTACAATGTGTCGTTGTTCCTGTAGACGTTTTACATGTGATCTTCATTATGTAAATATGATTGGCATATTTGTCTGTGTCGGGGAGAGGTTAACCAGCACTTTTCATCCAGACAGGCAGCTTCCGGGTTTTCTCCCGTTTCACTCTTGGAGAGGTTATAGGCGATATGAGACAGACAAACGACAACTTTCCCGTGCTATTCAGACTCTCCACAAGGAAACGACGTATTATCGATAACATGAATTTAGGGGTAATTTCACACACTCTCGCGTGAATAGAAAGTCACGTAAATGACTTTACCGTGATTTCATCCGGTGACACCTGTTGCTTCGCTTTCGAGGACTGGATTCTGGACAGGTGTTGTGTTTGTTTTCCACACGAGAAATCACAGTTGGATTATTGAATCGACTTTCTGTTGGAGTTATATTGCAGCTATGAAAGTGACTGTAACTTTCCGAGATACAGCTGTGGTCGTCCCGTGTAAACCGGGGTGGACCGTACGGGATTTAGTCGACCAAGCCACGGGGAGATATCGCAAGGTTTTGGAGCAACAGGTAGGCTACCCGGTATGTATTCGGGGGTAATTGCAGCGATTAATACTTGTATTTTAAGCTAGTATTAGAATCTAGCTGCTAGCTAGAATTAGAAACGATACAGTATAACCTACCATTCCGCGCATTCCTGACATTTGAACAGATCGCCCTGCTTCTGCTAAACCTGACGGGTCACGTGACCGAAGCATAACAACACCACAGATCTGTCATATCACCGCGGTGTGTGAGCATTATAGAGCAAAGGTAGAACATCAAACGTCTTGGCCTAATTTATAGTAAAATTGCTAGAGGGATTTATTTAAAAAAGCAAACATTCTAGAGAGTATAGCCTAACGCAGGTGGACTTATGACACAGTCCAAATGGCTATAGCAATTTTTTGCCCTTTCTCAGTTCCTGGATAGAGCGATCACTTGCTCATTAATCACTTTGTGTAAATATTCAGCCGCTAGCTGTTAGCGTGCTGTCCTAGCCCGATAGTAGGTCGAAGTGAGTTTAATCCGTGCTAGTGGCAGCACCGGCCGCTATCTGGGCGTACAGTAGTTCCCTATTAAAGGCCTGCTATCTCAGACGGCAGGTGGGAGTTGGCTGCTGGATGTTGTCACTGTGGCGGCAGTCTGCGGACAACAGGCTTTGTGCTGTGAGTGATGGGGGATTAGGTTTGGTGACAGCACCGGCCTTATCGACTGGATGGTGGCTGTGGACCGGTGGCGGAGATGGTGCCACACAAGGAGCATGGCAGCCCCAAAACACGCACGCATGCACTTTCAATTGCGCCAAATTGACCATAAACACCGCAGGCAACAGAGGAACACAATGGCACAGACTTAGATCGTGTATTGTATGGCTGCTACTGCAATTTGGAGTAACTGGACGTGCCAGATTTCAGTCTTGTTTAGAGGTGCAAGTGCATAAAGAGAGAGTCTCTCTCTCTCTCTCACTCACTCACTCACTCACTCACTCACTCACACACACACAGCTCACCTGCTAGCCCGTCACCTCAGCCCTGTCCCGTCAGTCGCAGGTGAAGACACCTTTAGGATGCTAGCTCACGGTTGTGACAGACAGCAGGGGGCACTATTGGACACCCCCCCCCTTCCCCACACACACACACATCTCCTGTGTGTTTGATATTGTGTGGGTTACTCTCATTACCTCTGTCTGTCTGTCTACCTGTGTGTCTGTCTGTCTATCTGTGTGTGTGTTTGTCTGTATGTCTGTCTTTCTGTTTCTCTCTGCCTGTGTCTGTCTGTGTGTGTGTGTGTGTGTGTGTGTGTGCGTGTGTCTGTCTGTCTGTCTCTCCCTCTCTGTCTACCTGTGTATGTCTGTCTGTCTGTCTGTCTGTCTCTCTGTGTGTGTCTGTCTGTGTCTGTCTCTCTGTCTGTCTTTCTGTTTCTCTCTGCCTGTGTCTGTCTGCGTGTGTGTGTGTCTGTCTGTCTGTCTGTCTCTCCCTCTCTGCCTGCCTGTGTGGGTGTGTCTCCTGTCCCCATGGTAGGCCTACCTTAGTCTCATATTGCAGCCCAGTCTATTCCAGAGCCAGGCTCCGCTGCAGCCAGTGTCCGTGTATCACATCCTGTCAAACAGGCTGGCAGAGTCCCAGTTCTCCCTCCAGTGAGCTCACACAAGATTGGTGTTTACTCAGTTGCTACTTTTCAAAATGGCGGCACAATCCACAGGGTTTCTGGCCTGTTGGCTTTTTTCTTTTTTTTGGGGAGGGGTGGCATTTTTCCTGCTGCCCCGATGATACTTCCAGAGAGTTTTGTGAAATATGAAATCAGCGCAGGCACTCTAAATATGATTTTGCATTTGGACTAATGGAAGGAGATGGGCCCTCAAAATAAGGGTGACAGAGAGAGTGCTAGCTGAACGGCGTCTCCCTCCTTACTCTGAACTATAATCACTGCCCCCGCACCCCAAATCTCCATCCATGTCCTTGTTTCATAGGACCCAGCAGCAGCAGCTTGAAGGGCCCACTTGAAAAGGTTAACTTCCCCACGTTGCTAGCATCCTTGTCCTACTGCTAAGACCACTCAGCCCTCATTTTTGAGTTAATTACGGCTCCTCGTTCAGCCTACGGGAGTCGCTTTCTCTGGAGGGCCCTGCCTTTAAGACGGTTGTACGCTGGCGCGTTCATTAAACGACCTTTTTTTTCTCAGCCTTTTTATATATTTTTTAATGTCAAGGCTAAATCTACAACGTTCTCCTGCAGCTGTGTAATTACAAATTCTTCAAATGAGTATAGTGTGGAAAAAAAAAAACCGCACACACAGACCGACTGAATTTAGCTTCGCTAATCACACGAGTGCTTCACTGTTCTTGAGTGGTGTCATGTTTGAGCGAGGGAGAGTAGGGGGGAGAGATAGCAGCCTAGCTACAAATGGTGTGACACTTAATTGTGTAATTTGCAGGGAATTTACCCATCTAACTGTCACGGTAAATTTTCATTGATTGACTGACGCCACACTTCCTCCTTCGCATGTGTTTTTATTTTTTTCTTCTTTTTTGTACTGCGCTGAGCGGGCAACCCATCTTTTCCGGGCTTCCAAAGGGGGGGATTTGCTGTGAATTGCCGCCGGTTCGGAAGTGTCCCCCCCCATCTCCCGCCTTCGCCTCCCCCAGCGGATTACTTTTTCCCTGTGAAGTGTCACCCGCTTATCCACTTTCATCCCGTACAGCCGCGGTGTGAGAGGGAGAGAGGGGGAGAGGGGCAGAGCCGCAGCTAATTAGCATGCCGTCAGCGCTGCTCTATAAGCCCACTGATGGACAGTTAGCATTTCCCGACACATCGTACAGGTTAGCTTTTTAAAGAGAAATCACACTAATACACCTCTCATTCCTTTGAGCATATTTGTCTAACTCAGAGGTGACGTTATTGTGATATCATCGGGGAAGAGCCAATCCGCTGCCTTTGTTTGTTTTTTTTTAGTTTGGTGTTTTATTTTTTTGTGACGGGACACAGGCGGGAACGTTGTCGGTTGGAGCTGCAGTGCAGAGGAATGCTGGCGGTATCTCAGGTCCGACCAGTTTTTCCTGGGAGGGGTTCACACTGCTCCCTGCCACCAGATACTGCTGTTGCGTTTGAGCTGCTGTGTGGTGCACACACACAGCACACATGTACACACACAGCACACACGCACACATGTACACACACACACATGTACACACACGTACGCACACTGCACACACGTACGCACACTGCACACAAGTACGCACACTGCACACACGGACACATGTACACACATGCACACACATACGCACACATGTACGCACACTGCACACATACACACATGTCCGCACGCAAGCACACACACGCACACATGCACACAGGTATGCACACACATGTAGAATGCATGCATTCATACACACGCAAAGGTGCATGCATATACACGCGTATGAGTGAATCAAGCATGCGTCCCTGTCCTACGCCCCCCCCCCCCTCCCCCCTCCCCCCTTTAGTCCAGGGAGATGTTCAGAGATGGACCCAGTCAGACCAGGCCTAGTCGAAAGGTGACTGGTTCAAGCCCCAGCCAGCAAGCATTCCTGAGATGCCTAGTCGCGTGCTAATGCTGGCCTTGCAACACTACTGTGCTGCACCGTGTGGGCGCGGGGGGGGGGGGGGTGTTCACCAGCTCCACCAGTGCAGGGTCATTCTTGCTAACTACAAGCCTCACCCGTCGAAATGCATTGTGAAGCAAAGCGCAGTGTTACAGCTTTGTTGATGGGAGCGGTGTTTATGTTCCTATTTACGCCAAAGCGTTTTACCTCAGCTGAAATCGCCGGGGAAAACGCCGGGCGCTCTGCTGAAGAAGCCCAACTGGCAGCACTAGTAAGCGCTTGTGGAAGCGCAGAATTTTTCAGCTGAGACTCTTTGATTTGCTATGATGGAGGATCTATGTGGGAATTCATATGTTGCAAATAGACAGGCTAGTTTGTATTATCAACACATTATACATTTTTTTATGTTAGTATTGTTTTGGTAGTCCGGGGATACCATCTGACAGCTATGAAGTGCTCCAAAATGTAGTTGTTGTCGTTGTGTGCATGCAGGATGTGACTGTTGCTCAGTGTAGTATTTGTCCCGCCCCTTCTCTGCTGCAATTGGACAGCTGTGGAAACAGTGACAGTGATGGGCGGGCGCGGAGTTTCACTCAAAGCTGGAAAAATTTTCAACTCGAAGAAATGCTCCAAGTCACCCCGGGCTGCTGGTGTTTTTAGAAGCCTGGAAAAATGCGGCGCTCCCATTGGAATCAATTGAAATCTAACGCTGGCGTGAGGGGAAAAAAAAAACGCGTTGGTGGACACAGGGCTTAAGAAGAAAGGGAGAAAGCGGCTCTCTTTTCCTCTAATTGAAATCCCAGCCTCTCCCAGCCATTTGTTTTCAAGAGAATAGCTTTGGGTTTATTGTCTCTCTCTCTCCCTCCCTCTCTGCGCGCCCCTGAATTCACATTTAGATGCAGTGGCGCAGGAGCAAGACGCCATTGGTTCTCACGGCGTGGTGATAGCACCGTGTCATTGGTTGGCTGGGCCCTCCGCCAAACTCATTCCAGCCTCTGAGGTTTATGGCCTATAGCTGTTAATTTATCTGGTAATGTGGCCTTGTCTCGCTCTGGACATGTTGCTGATTGGATGGCTGTCCCCAATGCACACACTGTTGAGAGTGATAAGACTTGACAAAAGCATGTTTTCCCCTGCATTTAGAAACTTGCTTCAATAGGGATCGCAAACAATGGCAGCATAGATCATCAGTTCGAAAACCTTTTTTTCTTCATCCCCCAAGAATACCACAATAAACTTCTATGAAGCACAATTTGAATAACACATTTAATCACACATGCAACCGTTAACTAAACACATGCATGAATGTTTTATTAAATGTCTGTTACAGCCACTTACTGCAGTTTACTTTGTAAGATATTTTAAGAGGATTTATTGCAGTCTTATTTTCTATACTGGTAGTTTTCCCCTCTGTGTCTGTTACAAAGGGCTTTGCACACACAAACACACACACACACACACACATGTGGGCGCACGCACGCCTAAAATGCAGAAGATTGTATTGTACCTGGACTTCTCCAGGTGTTGTTCTGCAAATGGCCCACATTTCTGATAACTGCACCGACTTAAATGGCCTTGTTCTCTTTTTTTCTTTTATTGGCTGACGTCTCAGTTCCCCCTTTGCTTGGAGTGTGGCCTCCGGTCGTCATAGTGACGGCGGGATGGCATTTCGGGGTGTTTGCCACCGGAGACCTGGGTGGTTGCCAACCAAGGCCCTAGAGAGATACTGAGAAAATTCACCTGAATTGTTAAATGAAATGGTCTTTTCTTTTAAACGTTTTATATAGTGTGCACTTTTCTGATTGGTGATTGATTGTGTTTATAGACTAGCTGTAATGTAAGTACAACATTATCTGGCAAGATAATCATGGTTCTTGATTTTATATGACTGAAACAAAGGTTGTATTTTGTCAATTCGCCATATTTAATGCATACCGGTAAAACATATGTTCATAACAATATCATTATCATGGCCTTTCTAGTTTTAAAGAGAAACCTTGTAGAAGGTGCTTCTGTCACATGCAATGTTGCTAAGGTTACCAAAAGGATTGTTGGCCACTGTGGGTGGGTGGGTGGGGGGGGGGGGTTGGAGAGAGAGAGGAGAGAAAGAGAGGAGAGAGAGATGCTGCTTTTCACAATATGCATTGTTATTATGAGTAAATGTATTTTGCACTGTGGTGTGTTGTCAGCTAACTGTGTGTGTGTGCGTGCGTGCGTGTGTGTGTGCGCGCGCACAGTATGGAGACAGCATGGTGAAGATCCACCATGTAGAATACAGTGATGGAGGAATCCTGGACATGGACGACCTCCTTAGTGACCTTGTGGAGGACCGCGATAAGGTTTGTTTTTTCTCCTTTTTCCTTAAAGCTAAGGCGTAGCTCCGTGCATTTCACACATGCACACACAAAAAAAAACCTCATATTTTATATTTCACATTTCTCCTCTAATATTCCCATAATGCATTTTCCTAGGTTTGTTGATAAACTGTGCCTGGCATCTATATTCAGGAGTAGGTTACCACCGCTTAGTCAGCAAAAATCTCACGCAAAACAGAACATTCACTAGCCATGCATGTTTACATGCTCAGGTGTGTGTGGGCGTGCATGGACGGCGTGTTTGCTGAATTTGTCTTTGTGAAGCAGGAGATACAGTAAACAAGTGCGTGAACTCTAAACTGTGTTATCACAAAGGGTGCAGTGTGCTTTCCTTTCTATGTGAAGGCCCAAGGTTATTATTTATGTTTTCTATGCGGGAAATTAGTACAAAGTGTACAAAGTATACACTACATACTGTTTGGAGATGTCCTGCCTGCAACATCTTTTAAAAGTCTTGAAACCTAAACGATTGATACTGTAGCTTACGTGCTACAACTTTATTAAAATCACTTCATAAGATGCATGGAAGTTGAGCGTTCCACGGATCAGCTTCAGACTTGGAATTAGATCCCAGTCCCTTAACCAAGATTTACCTGAAATCAGCTTCATCTTTTGCGGTTGAGAAATATTGCGATTATGGGCCTTTGTGGCGTCTAAATTTGCGTGTTATCCAGGCATTGTTCGAGAGCGAAACGGTGAGACGGAGAGAGAATTAAAAACAAAGGTTTACTATTCTTTGGACAACTTCTTTTTTTTTTTTGCTCTGCTTAATTTTTTCTTCCTCTCTCTGCCTTTCATCTCTACTCTAATTTTGTCCTTTTGTTTTCCAGCTGATGAGCGGATAGTGAGAAGACAATGAATCCACCAGATTTGTAAAAATTGTGTTTTGTTTTGTTTCCCATAACGCAGCTCACTCAGGACTTATCTCAGCAAATAGCGTCGGCTCCCGTAGATTAATGAACCGTGCCTGGAATCTGTGATTAGGCCCAGGTCCTTGTTGTTTTTGTCTAGGTATTTATTCCCCTCCCACGGCGTGGACGATTCCATCATTAGGATTTTCCTTTTTGTGCCGCTATTGCAGCCGACGCTGTTCCACCATCAATCATGCGGGGGGGGGAGTCCTATTGTGAGGGCCCTTCACCGCACAGCGTGGGCCCTGTGTTAGCTGCGGATGCTAATGAGAGATAATGGCTAGCTATTTGTACGCTTAGCGGTTAGCATAGCCCGTGAGACCTCTTTATCGGGGTCGGCCCCTGACTATTATTATTATCATTATCATCATCGTTGTTATCGCGTGCATGAATGCATGCACGGACTTTTGCGAGTACAAAATTACACTTTTACCCACTTGTGTGTGTGTCTGAGAGACATGTTCGCTCCTCACACACTCCTCACACACACACACACACACACGCACACACACGTCTGAATAGACGTCCGGCGGTGCCCGTCGCTAGCATGAGCGTGGCGTAGCATGTTAGCATTAGCGTGTTCTGAAGGAGCGCCACTGGTGGCTGATAAGGGTTGACATGAGGGGCGGCTGTGATTTGATTACACTCCAGCCCCCCCGCCCTGCGTGGCTGACGCGCACGCCCGCTTGTGCACGCGCACACACACACACACACACACACACACAGACGTGCTTGCAGGCTCCGTTCATTAACCCCCCGTCCTGTGTCACTGGCCACCAGCCCCGCGCGTGAATATTCATGAGCGGGGCTGGTGGATGTGATGTAGGCAGCGGGAGGGCTGGTTTATCTGTGATTACACACACACACACACACACACACACACACACACACACACACACACATACATACGCACACCCACAGAGACAGACAGACAGACAGACAGACAGACACACATACACAGAGAGATACAGACAGACACACATACAGAGACCCACACAGACATATACACACGAACACACAGACGGACAGAGACAGACATACAGACACACACACACACACAGACACACGGGATAAAAGGGAGCCTAGTAGTTCAATGGCTCTGTCAGTCAATTGCAAACAAAGAAGTTGTTTGCTGGCGTTTGAGGGGCTAGTCTCGTCTGTTAGTCTTTCTTTATGGATCCAGGAATAATCCATTTAAAGCTCATTGGTCCGGCCAGCGAGCGTCCGGTTGTGTTAGTTTACCTGTCAACAGCAAGAAGCACCTTGCTGCCATAATGGTGTGAGGTGGGTTCCCAGCCGTCCAACCCACAATTAGCACCGTGAAAGCGGGTGGGGGGGGGGGTGGAGATTCAGCCTCTCTTGTTTCTCTCTCTCTCTCTCTCTCTCTCTCTCTCTCTCTCTCTCTCTCTCTCT
>JAODTR010042766.1:0-19475 GCA_025399935.1 Amblyopsis rosae | reverse complement strand
CGCACTGGAGTTCGGATGAACCGTACCCGAGACCTCTGCTTTCTGGAGGACCCGGGTCCGGTCCCGGGTGCGCACCCTAGCTCGGAAGAGAGCGTTCACACCAACAAACCGAACCGGACTAACGGCTCAAGCAAACTCGGGTGCGCACCAAAAGCTCTAGTGTGAATACACCCTAAGGGCCATGCTGACACATAGAGTATTCTAACCTAGCTGTCTCCACATTTACTTTAACCTTACCTTAATTGTCGTACTTGTTTTGTCAAGGTGTTAACGCTGGAATAAACATGGAGATGAAGTGCTTCTTGCGGATAGTAGACCTGCGTGAAGAAGTCACACAGTAAAATGTTACGTTTAACACCCCTCCCCTCCTTCCATGAAAGCTTATTATGCCTCCCCCACTCAACAGGGCTAATGCATAGGGCTAATGTAACAATATAGAGTGTTTCTTTCAAGTTAATCCTTTCCCACGTGTAGATGCTCAAAACAGATAGTGTCTCGTTACAGGGAACACACTCAAATCTCACTGGAAATGTTTATAACTACTTTTTCTTTCACTTGTTTTCAGACAGCAAAAAGTACTATGGTTAGCCATACAGTAGTGCTTACTGTAGGCACGATTACATGATAAAAACCCTGTTGTTGTTATTCAAAGCCAGCTAGCATAATTTCCCTGCTATTTCCTGCACCTCCACTGAACCCACCCTATACGCTATGAGCTCCTATTTGAGCTCTAATGTGGGCATGCCAATCCTGAAGGATGCACTTGAGTTCCAGGGAGAGGGATTCTCAGTGGGCTGTGACAGACTTTATCAGGCGTACACAGACAAGTCAAAGCCCTCTTTTTCTGAAGGAGGAAAATTACATCATTTACATCATTAATGTGGTCTCCTTTTCCATTTAGCATATAAATGGAGGAGATTTTACTGGCCTTCCCCTGTAATGCTTTCTGTTTGTTCCCTTATTAAACATGTCCATTGCACCTATATGCTTTACTTCATCACCAGGTGAAGTAAAGTTAATACTGCATGTCCAGATTTTTACTACGGCTGAAAATGTAGAAATGGTAGAGAACAGGTGACTGTGAGGAGGAAAAGAAACGAGTTAGGGCATAATAATGAATAGTTCTATATGAACAGTGATGGAGACCACATGAAAAACAAATGAATGGCTGATTTCAGCCTGAAACCTCAATCTCTAACATTTATGTGTAGATAAATGCAATCTTTTGGACAATACTGTGAACCAGGTTCTTACTAGAACTCCCATGATGCCTTTCTACCGTCCTGTCTGCATCTGGGCCTCCGGCGATAAGAAAAAGCTGATTGTCTCGGTTTTGGCACTCTCTTCTCCCCCAGATGTAGAGCTAATGCTTCCTTTTTCTCTTTTCATGTTTGGAGTTATTTCCTTTTTTCTGTTTTACATCCAAATTCACAATCTGCTTTCTGTGTCGACTAGTGTTGGCGCTGCCAATAGCACTTATGATGTGAAAGGACCTATTTTCATATCTCTCTCCTCCAGGGCTGCACCTTTTAGCTACCATTAAACTCTCTGCAGTCATGGTTGAGAATGCTGATGAACTATACCTCCCTGGGGAATAACACTGTTTTCTTTGTTATTATTGACCCATGCAAGGTATATGTCACTGTTTTTAACTAATATTTAGAATGTGCAAACACAATCTACTGTGCAAGGCTGTAAAATGATTGATGGTTGCAGACATACTGTAACTGATTCAACATCACTTCATGAAAAAAAAAAACATGAAAAATATTATGTGCATAATAATATATTTAATTTGTTTATTCTCTGTGATTCACGCAACGGAATTTGCAATTTCTTTGAGAAATTGCCGTAGGAGGATTACAGTACATTGTTGATGCACGTAAACACAAATGTGTGTGCATGTGTGTGTGCGTGTGCGTGTGCGTGTGTGTACCTGTATCATCATGCCTTTACTGCCTCCCATCCAAACATTCTTCTTCATTCCCTTCCTTTTCCTTCTACTAGGACCTGTTGGCCACTGTGTAGGCCGAAACATGTTTATACATGAGTGTGCACAGCAACCCTCCTGCTTCATGTTAATTTACTGCTCATACAGGGGCTCTAGCCCTCACAGATGTCTCAATAAGCACACTGGCACTTATTTTTGACCTGTTTACAGCAATCCTTTAACACAGAACAGCAACTTTTCCATCCCCCTTTGATCGCCTGGCAATTTTTCGGTGGGTTGCTAGGTTAATGGGAAAAGTTTGACAAAGTCACTCTAACCCTTCTTTTCTTCAGTTTGTCAGAGCCACGTCTCATCGCCCGGCCTGTGTTCCATTAAGGACCTGGTGAATCAGATCAGCACCGATTACTGTTCAAAGATGGTGTTAGTTCTGGGAGGTAGGATGCATTTGTCTGGCGCCAATTTCTTGCTCAAATATCACCTATATACTGTAAACTGCATTTCAGTGAAGCACTTAGCCACTAAAACACTTTGAAACCCACAGATGCGCACACGCTTAAATATGCATGCGCGCACACAAAAGGCTCTGGTTCACATTCCACTCAGTCCTATACACATTTGGAGGGGAAACTGGAAGTCATCTAGGATTTATTAGATTAAAGCTCTTTTTAGTTCTCCGCATCAATCTGATGGTGTGTAGATCGATGGGGGCCTCTCCTGGATGTACTGCTGTAAGAAAAGACAGACCGTAATGTACATCCTGTATACAGTGCATCATGTGGGTTTGTGAGTCAGCATAAACCTGCTGGTCTTTATGGCAACACAAAGAGCTTCACGCTAATGACTTGCATTAGCGCCTACCACACCCATGTCTTGCTTCGCTATTTTCAGTTACTACCGTTCAGAGCTCCAGACAATTATAGCAAATATGTACTTAAATCAAACAAATATCAAGTAGTGTGTTTGCTTTCACTATTTAGTTACACAATCAGTGTGCTATTTGTTAATTGTATGGTGTCACTTTTGACACCAATAAAGGCATAGTCATTTATTCCCTGATGGTTCCTATTTTTCTTTCAATTGCTCTGTTAGACATGTCTGATATGGTAGCATAACTCATAATGTTGCAGACACTATGTTCATGACTTCCAGACAACTTTGAGATTTGGGGTCTTCAGAGAAGTATGGAGCATTATGCAAACATGTGGTCACGATTGGTGGTGGTGACAGTAATAAATTGCTTTGTGAATCTAAATATCTGAATCTGGCTATATCTGGGGTGGTATGTTACATTTTTGAGCCATACACTAATAGAGAACATATGTTTTCTCCTGTGGCATTTGAATTACTTAAAGTTGAGTGTAATGAAAATGTAACAAAACCACACAGAAATATGCCTAAAGCGTACATTTTCTGTAATATTTGTTTACATTAAAACTAATATATTATACTCTATATTGCTTTTTAAATTGCATATAGTGCACAGTGTGCAAGAATACTTCCATGAACACATTACAAATGCTTGAGCTTAATAGATTTCTTGTTGACAAAATGGAATAAACACTGTAGTTCCCTGATTATTTGTGGTCCAGAAAGATCCTGCTTGATCCAGTTCAGTTTAAGATGTGGGAAGAAGACCAGCACAGAGAAATAAACATGACAATAGAAAAAATGTCTTTGGAAGGAATACATCTGAGAGACTGGATGGGAGAAATCAAATGGTGAGAAAGGTAGGTATGGTAGCTTTGGTACAGCCTTACTGTATATTGTACACTCGAAAATAAACATAAAAAGGAATTTAAATAAGACAATCGAAAATGTAAAGTTCCAATAAACTATACCCGCTATTCAGCTATAGCATTTGAGAACCACAAAATAGTTTTTAATAATTTAAATTTCACCCTTGGCATAACTGCAGAACTGCGGCCTATGAAATATATAATTGTGGTATTACACAGTGCAGGCCCATTGACCTTCTCGCGGCTTGATAGAAAGCGTCAGTGACATTTAACCGCATTGATAAGATTATAGAAAAGTCATTTGTCGGCCAGCAGTAGATGGAGATACACTGCTACAGTGTGTGATTGAGACAGAAAGAGAGATGTAGATGGGCAGGAAAGGGGTATGCTACAGAAAGAGGAAGATGAAAAACAGAGTAGCAGGTGGGATTGGCCAGAAGGCTTAGACGGTTGATCACAGTGGTAGTTGGGAGATCATAGATTCCTATGGAGCAACTGACCTTTCTGTGTGTGTGCGTGCGTGGGTGTGTGGGTGGGCACTATGCTAGACTACAGAGTGCATTGGACTTAACTGACCTTTCTGGTAAAGTCCATCCTGTGACTTTACTTATTCCTGAGATGAGATGGCAATGTTGTTCCAGATATACCATTGTTTCAGTATATAATGTTGATTTTTGAATGTATCCACAAGCAACTGCATAACTTTTCTCTGAGCATATGGACATGTGCTTCACAGAAAGAAAATACAATTTTCACAATATACTTGTTTGGTTATACTGCATCTTTGACTTAAGCCTCAGATCTGAAATATGGCCAAAATAATGTTCTAATACAGTAACAAAAATACCAGTTGCTTGAAAATGTCTTTGAATCTAACCACCATACCGCTGCAGGAGAATCACCATGCCGTGTTGACAGCTGAAACACATTTTAATGAGTGAGCCTTACATGCTCCAGCAGGGATAAATGTATTATAGCAATTAGCCAGCTATGCTATTAGATTTGGCGTCGACGTATATTTTAGCCCTTCAGATATATTTAGTCCTTTATCCAAATGCTTTGATGTCCCAGACCATGAGAACAAACAACTCTGGCTAGCTATCTAAGCTAATGGCAGTAACTGTTTAGACTAAAATCAGAAAGCATGAGGACGCCCGGGCCCAGTTGTTCAAAATATTTTATCTGGATCAGAATGATGTGGAAATCCAATGTTAGAGACTCTCTGCTTTGTGTCGGTTTATCAAAGGAACATCGAATCGCCCTTATCCAAATATATCCTTTTTGAAGATGACCAAATCCATATTACCAAATGGGATTACAGACAGTATCACAATGTACAGTATCTATGTAAAGAAAACATGTGGAATATCCAATGTCAGACCTTTCATCTGACCCACAACTTAAACATAAAAATAAACATTGATATTGATATTGGAAAAAAAGCATTTAAATTCAATTTCAAATGTATCTGTTAAAAATGACAACTCCCTGAAAATATGCAGTGCATAAGATGTGAGTGCGTTCTCCAAGATCTGACTTGGCCCAGTTGTTCACAAGTAATATTATGTGATTTAGGATATCGGGTTGGGTCAAATCTTAAAAAATGCATTGTTCAAAAGAAAGGAAGGAAACAAAGGAACTAGTTGTTTAAACATTTTTTTATAGGATTGGAATACCTTTTATGTAAAACAATCAAATAAACTGATATATTTATTCCATCAGATGGATTCCAGAAAAAAACAACATTGGTCAAATAATATAAAATTTGTATCATCCAATTTTCACTTGATTAATTTACAGTGATACATTAGATGAAGTAGACATGAACTATTAGGGAAAATACACATGATATTCAGAATGGAGGAGATAATATAAAGCTGGGAGACAGAAGAATAATATATTTCCAGTGTGTCTGACAGCTGAAAGCTGAGATCAATACAAAGTCAGATGCTCACCAATTGCATTTCTGCATGCACCAATTAAACGATGAAAGCATCAAGCGTGAATAATTTGATAGAAAGCACATTCATATATTTGTTGTTAGGACAGTGTGAGATAGCATAGGTGAATTTGGAAGAACATATTGAGAATTGAAATGACAACTGAAAACTGTTTTCCTTTCAGGCTGGTGATATTTCCCGCAGCAATAAGTGTGACATGCTGTCCTAAGGATGATAATGAGCCTCTCTCTCTATGTGAGAGCGCTCCAGCGCAACCAGTGCTCTAGTCTAATACAAGGTCAGGTTTTACCATAGTTAATGACGGGACACATACTCAGCTGGTGCTGCTCTGATGGCGTTTGCGCTGTCAGTAGAAGCAGAGAAGCGTGGCCTATAGAGCTTACAGGTCAGGGCCAAATCTAATTTCCCTCTCTGTGTCACTAACTTGTCATTACGATTGAGTCTGGGAGCCTGAGGCAAATGTTATACCGTCTTTGCTCGTCGACCGAGAGACTAAATACACTGGGACCGCTGTAAGTAAGGCCCAGTGGGCTTGTTAGGACTAAGAAATGTGACGTGCTTTACAGAATGTCTCTTGCAGAGTATCTGTAGAGAAGCTTTTCTTACTTTGAAACATAAAGATGCTGACAAATAGCGTACCACAAAATATAATACTAATACATTCACGTATGTAGTTACACTAGGGCTGGGCGGTATGAGCAAAAATTGATTGATATATGAATATATACCATAACGAAAATACTGAAATACTGCTCTCTCAATATCCCAACAACACTGAATCATGTACAGTCACCTGCTTTTCTACAGCGACAGACACATAATCTAGATTCTAGTGAGTCACTAAAGAGCATCTCCTAGCTATTTTATTATTATTATGTTATGCTAAAGATACATAGTTAGAGCATTCATTTGATTGATGACTCCCTCACTTTTAAACCACAAGTGCAGTATTTGGTGAAGAAGCTGAAGCTATAACTGGGTTTTTTATTTCGGAATAGGTGGTGTTTTTCTTTTAATGTAAAAAAAAGTGATTTGTGGCTGCAACCTTTTTATTGGTGCTGGATTATGGTGATATTTTATATATGCATACTTCTGCTCAGTGTCTGCAGATGGTTGACAGTTTACCATGCTTCCCTGGGGTTTATCACCAACAGTAAAGCTCTGACTCACCACTGTGATCTATATTCTCAGGTGGGATGGCCTGCTCTGACCAACTAGACACCTTTATATATAAGGCAAGTCTTGGTCTGCTCCCACACTATTTAGCTGTCTATATCATGCAGAAAAGTACTGGACAATATTCCTTGCATTCAAAAACCTTTCTTCTGCTGTCTCAACCAAATGCCCGCACAAAAATTGTGAAAATTGCATTTGAGTACTCTGCATCTTCGGCATGGAATATGTTGCAGGAAGGCTTAAAATGTAATAATTTAAGTTGGATAAATGCTTTTAAATCCAAAATGAAAGAATTGAAGTCAGAGCCTTACAGATGTTTTTTATGAATGAGTATCCTATTTTGTGATCATAACAATTGTATTTTCTGTCTGCAACTGTTATTTGTGCTGCTGCCTGTCTTGGCCAGGACTCCCTTGAAAAAGTGATTTTTAATCTCAATGGGTACTTCCTGGTTAAATAAAAGTTAAATAAATAATTAAAGTGTTTTTGTCAGCTGTGCTACGGAATGGCGGTATGTGAAAAATTCACATCGTACGAGAAATTAAAACCGGCATACTGGATGAAACTGGTATACCGCCAGCCCTAAATGACACGCAAGTTTGTAGGTACCCACAAGTTTTGTCGTATTATTTTATGAGCCAAAAATTACACTGGAGTGTTTATAATGAGAAACATGACATATCAATTTAGAAAGGTCACTTCCCATAATGGGACCAAGCAGGCTTTCTCGAAACCATTGTCAAAATGCCCTTGTAATAATTTATGAAGATGTGCCAATGTGATGCTATAACTATTTTTAGCCCTCAGGCCCATTCTTGTTAATATTGTGACATTAGGCTAAAGTTGAATATATTCTTGGCATGCCCTGATGATGTTGGGGCCTAATAGGTTCAAATTAATCTCCTAGAGTCATCCAGCCTTAGTGTATCATTGCCAGCCACTTGAGCAGAGAATAAGGCTCAGAGCCAAATAGGATAGGGGCCTTGGCAAATGTAGCAGGTGCTAAGGCCAATATGTTAGTTATCACATTTCTGTGATATCGTGCATTGTCATTGAGCAACACCGGTACTTATGGGACTGTCATACATTGTCTCAGATGTAATGGATGCAGTATGTAACTGATATTAACTCACAACTAACAGCTGTGCACAGCACAGAGATACACATTCACACAGACACGTTCTCTATTGACCATTACTCTGCTAGGTTGCATCACAATGCTCTCTCTCTCTCTCTCTCTCTCTCTCTCTCTCTCTCACCCACACACGAGCATGCACATTCAAACACAGAAACAGTTATGTCTCAGCTACAGTCATACAGCCAGACGTGCACTCATACATTACATGTACAATATGTATATTGTCTAAGGAATCAATCATTCCACTACAATACCGAAATTATTGAAAGCTACATAAATCTACTGTATATCACAGGTTAGGGATCAAGGAATATAGTGGGCATAATAAATAAATTATACTGCCACACTGATAATGATAGTGTTGATGTTTCCTTTGTTATGCAAATGAACGTAGTGAACTCAGTGAAAGGACATTTATTTTTCATATGAAATAATACCCAGCCTTGTGGCTGCGCTTTGTCACCAAGATATCAAGGCGTAGTCTTAGTGGGGCGGGGTTGCGGTGTGGTAGCCCGGGGATCTCATTGCTGCTTTTTGCAGATGATGTGGTCCTGATGGCATCATTGGCTCATGACCTCCAGCACTCACTGGATCGGTTCACAGCCGAGTGTGAAGCGGTTGGGATGAGGATTAGCACCGCAAAATCTGAGGCCATGGTTCTCAGCAGGAAACCGATAAGAGTGTCTACTCCGGGTAGGGAATGAGTCCTTGAGTGAAGGAGTTCAAGTAACTCTTGTCTTGTTCGCGAGTGAGGGGACATTGGAGCGGGAGATTGGCCGGAGAATCAGAGCAGTGGGAGCGGTATTGCAATCGCAACCGTTGTGACAAAAATAAATCTGAGCCGGAAGGCAAAGCTCGTGATCTACCGGGCATTTTTCATTCCTACCCTCACCTATGATCATGAAGGGTGGGTCATGACCGAAAGAACCGGATCAGGGTACAAGCGACCAAAATGGGTTTCCTCAGGAGGGTGGCTGGCTTCTCCCTTAGAGATAGGGTGAGAAGCTCATCCGTGAGGAACTCGGAGTAGAGCCGCTCCTCCTTTGCATCGAAAGGAGCCAGAGGTTGTACGGGCATCTAGTAAGGATGACCCCTGGGCTCCTTCCTTGGGAGGTGTTCCAGGCACGTCCAGCTAGGAGGAGGCCTCGGGGAAGACCCAGGACTAGGTGGAGAGATTATAGCTCCACACTGGCCTTGGAACGCCTCGGGATCCCCCAGTCAGAGCTTGCTAAACTGACTCAGGAAAGGAAAGTTTGGGGTCTCATACTGGCGCTACTGACCCCGCAACCCGACTCCGGATAAGCGGATGAAGATGGATGGATGGATGAAATAATATATTTTCATTTCCATCATTAGTGGCACAAGGGCAGATTTGTCACTATAGGATGTAATGTAAAAGTTACTTAAACATTCTTAGTGCATTTCCTCTGAAGAGCCTCAGTATGCTACGCCCATATACTATTCCAATATAGCTTCAGTGGTTTATTGATATTATCCCATTGATCACAGTAGTGCATTGACGTGTTGGTGTTTCTACTAGTATTATTTATTAATTGAGCTCAGGACACAAACCTGCAGCAACGACACAGATACAAATGTGCATGAGGTGCTTTAGGTGCGTGATGCTGCAGGTGCTACTGTATGTATCAAATGTAGCATAACATTAGGAATAGCACTTACTGTAACATACCATCAGAACAACAGAATATTACTACATATGACATATTATCATTAGTGCTTTTTGGCAGTTTGACACTTATTTAACGATTACAATTTGTGTTAATCACAATGAAGACCAAATTATGTTGTTGTTAGTTGACAAATGCAATATTATAATATGCTTTGAGTAATGAACTCCTGTATATTTCTCTGGGCTTATTGAATGATGCATGGTGGGCAGGTCTGTCTCAAGAGTACTGGATCATATTTTATTCCCTCCCATTCCTCAATATTAAGATCTTGGCATCATAGCATAATTAACCTTACCTTTGGATCACTGAAGACTTATTCCTAATGCCCAAATGCCATTCACCACCACTCTCCCTGCTCTTTGCCAACATCTGTAGGTATGTCCTTGGATGTGTCTCAGCCACCCACGTACTATTCAATATTCTTTGCCCTGATAGGCTAAGATAATGTCTATTTTCTACTACAGTTATAATGGCATTGGCCAATCCAACAATGTCCCCATTTTCTGACAAAAAAAAAATCTAAACATTCATTCTGCATATCGCAATATAATGCGACTTGAACTATTGCACATTGAACTGACAATATTTTGCATATAGTTTATCTCTCCAGGACTAAAATATTGTCAACAAAACACCCAAACTCGTCAAAACGTGTTTCCTTTCCAGTAGACTAGACTACGACAGATAATAAGTCGGCCTAAAGCCTACGCACTGCACGACAATAATTATCATATACACAGTAGCCCACATGTAATAACTAAACATTATTGTGCGCATTAGTATGGCAGATAAATCCTGAACGAGTCGAGTGGGAGGAGAAAAGGGGGAAGTGAGCGTCTGAAGATCTTGTTGACGCGCACCTCCCTCTCCGTAGCCAAAGTGACTCTGGAGACTGTTTGCAATTCCTGCTCCGTGCCAGAGCTCGCAGCTGTCTCCGGCACTTGTATCTCATCACGCTGGTGTAGCAACTCGTTGCTTCATGACAAATTTTGATCTTTCCCTTGAAGTCTAATCTACTTGTAAGATTGCGACTTTTGACGACCCAGATAAGAGCGTGAATGCTCATATTATACCAGTCCTATTCTCTGTTTAAATCTGTGGAACGCTTTAGGAATGTGGAATACGCGCCATTGTCAACGGTGAGTGCTGTCATGCTTTTTAATGTTTTTTTTTTTACAACCACTTATTTTCCATAGGTAGCCTATCCTTGTGCGCGCGTGCGTTGTAAAGAATGAGGTTGGTCTGGAATATTGCAGACGGCTGATTTTGTCCCGCGTCATTGACTTTGAAATCTACTGTATGAACTGCGTGGAAAACGAGGCAGCATGCCAGATCTCTTGCATTTACCTGTCCATTATTTAGTATTTTAAATTAGTGAGTGTTGTTGTTTAATGAACTAAATTATATATAACCCTGTTAAATGTCTACCTGCAATTTTGTCTGTTGTTAAACATGCATGCAGTAAAGGAACCTGCCTGCCCTGACAGCATGACCACAGACCTGAACTTCACGTTGGTGCTGAACATAACTGACCCCCACAGTTATGTCCAGAACCACACGAGAGGATGTTCCCTTACCAAGACCGGTTTCCAGTTCTACTACCTGCCCACGGTCTACATCATGGTCTTCATCATGGGACTGGTGGGCAACAGTCTGGCCATTTGGATGTTTGTCTGCCACATGAGACCGTGGAGTAGCATCTCTGTGTACATGTTCAACCTGGCTCTGGCCGACTTCTGCTACGTCCTCTCTCTGCCTTTCCTCATTTTCTACTACTTCAATAAAACGGACTGGATATTTGGAGACGTTATGTGCCGGCTGCAGCGTTTCATATTCCACGTGAATCTATACGGCAGCATTCTGTTTCTGACCTGCATCAGTGTGCACCGCTACTCCGGGGTGGTACACCCGCTCAAGTCGCTGGGGCGCCTGAAGAAGAAAAACGCCGTCGTCACCAGCACCTTGGTCTGGGTGGTAGTCATAGCGGGGATCTCCCCCATCCTTTACTACTCCAGGACCGGGCTGAAGCGTAACGCCACAACGTGCTACGACACCACCACCGAGGACGAGCTCCCCGGCTACTTCATCTACAGCATGTGCATGACCGTCTTCGGCTTCTGCATCCCCTTCCTCATCATCCTCAGCTGCTACGGGATGATCGTCAAGGCGCTCATCTGCAACGACATGAACAATGCCCCGCTGCGGCGCAAGTCCATCCACCTGGTGATCATCGTGCTGGCGGTGTTCGCCGTCTCTTACCTGCCTTTCCACGTCATGAAGAACCTCAACATGAGGGCCAGGCTCTACTTCCAGGGCCCGGACATGTGTGACTTCAACAACCGCGTGTATGCCACGTACCAAGTGACGCGCGGCCTGGCCAGCCTCAACAGCTGCGTGGACCCCGTGCTTTACTTTCTGGCGGGGGACACATTCAGGAGGAAGCTGTCCCGAGCCACCAAAAAGACCTCCAGGAAGGGAGACAATCCCGTTCAGTCCAAGAGCGAGGAGACGGCGCTCAATAGCCTGGCTGAGTATGTGGACAATGGGGAAAGGAGGCTCTGACATATTATGGTATGGATATGAACTGTAGGGTAGGTAGGTACATCAGCACCGCAGTGGACATGATGTCAGAGATACAGTGGACTGAGTTACCCACTGTATGACGCACACAAGTTACATTCTGTAATAACTTGTATTAATCTTGGAGTAAAAACTGTATTTTAACCACATGATAGCCTTCACTCACCTTCAAGCTGTTGGTTAGACCATACCGTTGATGAACTGTTTGAATGCAAATGTACCGTGTTGTACTGTACGTGTACTGTATTGTTAGACTGTCAATGTATTATGTATTTGTCCTATTTTAGGGTTCATGGTAAGAGACAAGGAAGTTAGTAGGTTCCCCTACACATAATAACACATAACACCCGTTTCCTCAATTCTTATAGTCCAAAGAGGAACGAGACTAAGCTGTGCCTCTGCTATCGACATCCCTGATGCTAAATCAATATCTATTACGAATGTGAGAGCTTGTGGTTGAGATGCAGGGTAACATAATACAGAATACCGGCGTTGAGTTTTAGAACAAATCTAAATGCACTGGACACCCCGACTCCTGTCTGGATGTTAAAATGTTGTAATGCACTGTGACCTTTGACTGCTGCTCAGACCACTACGTGTCAATTACTGTTCCTGACCACAATGCAGCACACTTCAACTGTTACTGTTACTGCAAAGGGAATGTGTAGTCGTCATTGTGACCGTTATTTGACATGAGATCTGTAACGGAGCTGATACCACAACCACTGTTTCCTGTCTTGCCCATTCAACCTAAATATGAAGAGCTAATACTTACACTAGCTAATATACTGCTAATATACATGATTAATTCAATATGTTGATGCTTGGGCCAGTGTAAAAGGCTCGCCTAAGAAATGGCTCACCATATAAACAGCATTAAACTTGACAGGTGTTTATTGCACCACTTGAAGGAGGTTACCAAATATACTGTAAAATAATGGTTTTATTCTCCCAATGAAAATCACTGAAAATCAATTGGTCTGTAAACCCATCATATTTAAGACTTATGAGATGACACATAGTGACCAATGTGCCTTAGTGAAAATTGCACCACTAGTGAATTGTTTCCAAACGGTTTCTACTGTTCTACAGTATTTGTGTGACCCTGAGCTGTATATTGAAATAAGAAAGGTTTATGGCTTACAGGTGTGGAACTCAGCCATCAGTTGTACAGAATGCGTGGCCACTTGTGACTTTGTCAATAAATGTTTATATATATGTATATCACAGTGCAAATACGGTTTGCACGTTTATTTATGTAATATATGAACAGAGCAGCAGCAATGAATGGTGATAACATCCTGGGTCAAAGTGCACACTTTACTCTGCTGATACAAATCAGCAAAATACTATATGTGGTGCGTACATAAAAGTAAAATTGTAATGATAATATATGAGACAAAATATACATAATACAGATGAAACAAAACCATTAGAGTAATATAACGAAACGGTTTTATTAAGTAACAGTGAATACACTAACTGTCCACTGCTCTGGACCTGCCTGGTGGTGGCAGACACTGGTCCATGGTGAACTTCATGCCAGTCCTACACCTCTGGTGTGGTCTAGAGGTCCTGCATGGCTGGCAGCTCAGTCCTGGTGATGCACTGTGCAGTATTCACCACCCTCTGCACAGCCTTGCAATGGAGGGTGGAGCAGCTCATATTCCAGGCGGTGATGTTTCCAGCTGGGATCCTCTCAATGTAGGTTGGTGAGTATGCGGGGGTGTCCATGCCAGACCTCCTCAGGTGAGGAAGAAAGAAGAGCCACTGTTGAACCCCTGTGTTGTGGTGTGGCCAGGTCACATCCTGGCAGTGTTGGGCAGAAACTAGTTACTAGTGACTAGTTACTGTAATATAAGTTATTTTTGCAGTAACTAGAAGTGTAACTAATTACTATTTCCTAAACAGTAATACTATTACAATTACTAATCCATGTAACACTGCATTACTGCTTTAGAAGAATGAGATTATTGGTCCTAGCCAATTTAGGGTAGGCTAATTGAACCAACCTGTCCAATCATCTGGTTTGAGAGGCTGCAATGTTTTCACTTTGATTGATTGTTGACTCCTAAGGTTCATTATTGTTCCAATAAAGAGGATTCAATTATAAAATGAGCTGGCTACACGGTCATTTTTCAGAAGGGGCGAGGCAGGGTAGTGATTGTTAAAGTAATATATAATGCAACTAGTAACATAACTAATTACATTTAATATCCAGTAATAAGTAAAGTACTGTAATTAACTAGTAACTAGTAATTTATTACAATTCTTCTGAGTATCTTGTCCCAACATTGAGTACTGGCTGGTGTTGAAGCTGCTGACTCTCTCCACTGCAGCAGCCTCTTTGGGGTGGATGGGGCTGTGGTCTGCCCTTGCTGCTGCTTCCGACAGTCCCCTAACAGTCCCCTAACAGCTCCTTAGCCTTGCTGTTGAGGAGGAGGTTGTTGTCATGGCACCAGGATGCCAGGGCTCTTACAGTTCCTCTGTATGCTGTCTCATCTTCTCTGGCGCCCTCAGCTTACTCACCGATGGTGTTGGAGCTGAGCTGTGTGGCTCTAACGGACAATAGTTTACTAGTTGGCTGTTATGAGCAGCTTTTTCCATTAGCAGCATGTTTGCCATTGCTCAATAGCTATATGTGACGGTTATGGAACTAGCTATATGCCCAGTGAACCTAGGTTATGGAGTAATCGCATTGCGTTCACGTCTTACTGATGGCTCCAAGACAAACTGTCCTTGCTGCAAGGAGCGTTAGCACTGGCTCTTTTGTCTTTCAACACAGCCCCAGTAAGCAAGGGAACTTTTTGTCCCGGTGTACTCTAAGACAGCCTTTGTGACTGCCACAATGGCATGGGGTTCTTGATGCATTTGGTGTTAGCAGGCTGTTGCCAGGACCCAAGGGGTTGTGGGGTGTGGGCACAGGAAACCTTTCTCCAAACTGGGCCATGAATACAAACATCTTTTGATTTCCTGGCTGTGTGTCACAAACTACACAGTTGACTCACTGTGTGTGTTTCTGTGTGCGTAGTAATTCCTAGAGGCCTTGGATACCTTATTCATGCAATTGTTTATTCACATTTTGTTGGATTTTGTTGGTGTCATACATTTATAATGTGCCATGTATCAATGGAGAGTTTCTTACACATATATACATATTTAATAATAATAATAATAATAATAATAATATATATATATATATATATATATTATTATTATTAATATTATTATTACACTGTGTGTGGGCGGCAATTGTGTATCGTGTTATCTACAAATATGGTCTTGTAAAAGCATTCAGGAACTTTGCCAGAAACCCTTTCCCTTTTCTATGTTTTCATTCCTTTATATCAAATGTTTTCCCACCATTATTTTGTTGTCACTTGCATGTGTGTGTGCTTGTGAACTTCTACAAATGGTGCTGTGGTGGGGGGTGGCAATAGCTAAGGCTAATCACAGTGTGGGCAGGTAGCGAAATGCTGAACTTTGTTCTTGCAGATTTATTGTGGGAACTGGCACACCCACGACCAACAAGAAGCACCCATGTTTGGGCCAAAGTCTAGATTGCTAACCAACTAACATGGTGTAATTACACTTTAAGGCTGTACTTTTAGCTGGAGAGATTTCTAGGAAGTGTGTTTGGACCACACCCATAACTGCAAACTGCATGTATACCCTGGTTTTTGATATGTGTGGGACTTAGAGTTGACTCTATCAAGGTTGAAACAACATCACACAAGTACAGCACATTGTTGCTCAAAGTGCAGAGGTGGTTCTGTATGTTCAGAATGTAAGACTTGAATAGCCTGTCTATGTCTATTAGCACTACTTCCACGTTCAGGAACATATGCGTGCAAACATACACACATGTTTAAGGTCAACATCAAGTCATGTTTTCTCATTAACTCATTATCAGTGTAGGGAAAACACTGGTAGGGCAACAACCGCATACTTCATGACAGCAGCACACTAGTCATGAAATAAACACGCTGCCTTCGTGCAAAAGCATATATTTGTAGGTGGGAAAAAATATTTCCTGAAATCTACAGTACATCTTTCTTTATTGTGTCTGACTTTCAACAGAGGTGACCTTAAATGTTCTTAACAAACCCATTTGGTAACCCAGAAAATGGTACAATGTAATACATTGTCAACTCATTTTTGATTCTAGAAAATATTAATTTCCTTTATTTAATGAATTTATAAATGCTTAAAGTTCATTTGATATAAATCTGCACATTCTGATTTCTCTCACACAATATTGTAATTACAGTTCCAGATTTCACTTTCACTTTGTGTATTTAAAATGTGTTCAACAGACCAGCTTTATATTTGCCAGACATGTTTCCCTGTCCTTCTGCCAGCCAAAACCCACCCATCCTGTTTTGTGAGTTGCCCATACTTGCAGAACTAAAGCAACACACTGGAAAAGACATAAAGCAATGCAACCTGACTGCTAGGCTGTTAAGGTGAAGACAATCCTGGGAATGAGTGTTTTAAGTCCCTGTCGTATTAGCCCCTGTTTACACTAAGGTTGCCTTATTCAGTCATGCTGTCAGAAATACTGATACACACAAGCAGAATAGGACTTGCCCTGACACAATAGGCAACATCAAGATGGGAGGAAATTGAGATGGATTATGTTTATGTTGTGTGAGTGTGTGTGTGTGTGTGTGTGTGTGTGTGTACATATATAAATATATATATGATATATATATATCGTATATAAACATAAAATACAACCGATATGTTTAATGGTTTGAGACGAGAGGAGGTTGTCATCAGACAATCCATCATTTCTCCATATTAACCAGATTAAAGCAGAATATCTGATATCATCTTAAAGGAACGGTTACTATGGGCGGATGGAGAAGGGGGTGGGGGGTTACATTGTAAAATAATATGTCACGGGCTGAATCTAACCCAACAGGGTTTCTGAGAGTATGACCTGTTTTGATAGAGACAGGAGACAGGTAGATCACAATCACTAAAACCACCACCAGGGAATTTATTGACGAGATAAATTCCTTCAGTCATGTAACCCCACCCCCAGCCACATCAAATAATAAATGACAGCTGCTATATGTCTTCTGATAGCTATCAGACTAGAACAGTCAAATGCAATTTTACAAACAGATTGGTGTGGCTGGTAAGAGATGTACCTTGTGGCATGCAAGCAGAGGATTTTTCCTCAGTGATATAATATGAACTGAGATTTCATATTCCTCAGAGGAAAACCATCTAGGTGAAATAGAGAATGAAAAGTAAATTGATGGAATGCAAGAACAAACCAGAAATATCCAGAAAATATTCGAGTGCGAGTACACAGTCCCAACAAAACTGTGAGGAAGTTATGAATGTTTGCCACCCTATAGGGTGCAATGAAGGATGTGTAAGAGTGAATATTCGCAAAATGGCAAAGAGGAAAGCTGCAGAGTGTAGATAACACCTCAAAGGCTGATGGCAAGACCAGCACAGCCAGCAATTACACAGGCTGCTGTACGTTCTCTCCATGTGAGTGATGCCTTGTTCCTGTCTGTAAATGGATGATGCATCAACTTTGCTGGGAAAGATACTCACTTTGCTTGGTCTTCTATGCTACAGTCAGCACAAGATGCACCTCGGTCATAGACTGTAAATAAATGGACAAACCCTTCATGGTGTCACCCATAGGTTTTCTGAAGAACGGGTTTGGGTTTGGGTTTGAAGCTCAAGTGGGCTGGCTCTGGTCGTCGCTATCTTGGCAGTGCGTGACTCCACCTGTTTGTTTTTAATATAGGCTAGGCCTACAGTTTTTTCAATTGATAAAACAGTGATTTATTTTGCTGCAAAGCAGACATTTGAGAAACATCATATTTTGGCAATTTTGAATTTGAAAATCCCATTTTGCTATCCAGGATCAGGTAATTGATAGCACTGTATATCACAGGGCTTTGCTTCCTAAAAGCGCTGCTTGAATCCCAGACAAACAGACTCATCCCATCATTTATTTGGACACAAATATAGGTTGTTGTGATATTTAATGAAAAGTATATAAATGTAAACAAGCGTAATGTTTAAAAAGGTGCTTCTGTTTAGGTGACAATAGCATAGCATAATCCACACATTCCCTTTTATTTTCAATTTCTTTTAAAGAGTCAGACCCTTCATTTGACCCACATCAATGAAATACAAACATTGTCATTATAATTCAGCATTCAGAACAACACTTTAGTCAAATGCTTCTTTACTGTAACAGTTGTAAGTGCAAAATATAAATAAGTATAGTACAGCCTACATGATACAAATATTCTATTATTTGGCCAATTTAAAGTTATATTACATTTTGTTAATGAAATCCACCATGAATCTACCCTCATACTGGGATCAGGATAATTCAGATATTTTTTTGTTTAAAGGTCCTACTGAAATGGTTTAAACAACACATACTGAAAACCAAGATTGGATTATAACAACCATTTTCAAAATGTGATCCAATCTGACCATATTACTTCTGAACCACTGACCCCAGAGGTTGCCACTTGTCGCCACCCTGGCAATGCTATTCAGTAAAGCTAATTATTTATGATGAAATGTTGTCATAAGTATGCTTTGAACAATTGTCAAATATAATTGGTCAAATAAATATGCGAGGGTCCAGCCCCATGTTGCTTTATGGTGTAATCACCTCTAAAGGTCCCCTATCATAAAATTCTTTTTTTTTACAGTTCAACAGTTCAGTTTTCGCAAGGGACCTGAAAGGGTTTAAGTTATTCTTTACTAACATGTCATTAAGGCAAATGTCCTCTGTGAAAAATAAACTGTGTAAAACAAAGGCAAATATGGCCCTATGATGACTTGACAGTCTTAGTTGAAATATTAGAACAGAGCTCTCTCTCTTTCTCTCTACGGAGCCCAGTGCTTTTATAGTCGCTTACCCATCAGTTTGCTAAATAGGCGCCCAACAAAAGACCAGATGATAAATCTGAGCCTGAGGTATATACCAGCCGATATGTGAGACTTTTTTTGTATTGATAAAGGTGGGTTGATAGATTCAGAAGACCCTTATGCAAGATCATCTAAGAGGAGAGGTTACCCTGCCCGGAGGAAGCCTGGGGCACCCGTCTGGAGCCAGGCCCAGAGGGAGGGCTCGTTGGTGAGCGCCTGGTAGCTGGGTTTGCCACGGAAACCAGCCGGGCTCAGCCCGAAGAAGCAACGTGGCACCATCCTCCTCTTCATCCTATGGGCCCACCACTCGTGGGAGGA
>JAODTR010042755.1:0-19477 GCA_025399935.1 Amblyopsis rosae | reverse complement strand
GAGAGAGAGCGTGAGAGAGCGAGAGAGAGAGAGAGAGAGAGAGAGAGAGAGAGAGAGAGAGAGAGAGAGAGGAACAGGAACAGGAACAGCATCCATCCCTTGTGCTAATAGAGTTGTGTTTACATCATGAAGTAATGTAGCAAATCTAGCATAGCAAACATTCAATGTATCACAATGTGATAGGTACGTATTATCAAACCAGACCAGTTATCACTCTGGAGTGGTGATCTGAAAAAGATCAAGCGATTTGCTGTCACAAAATAAAAATGCATGTCCAGTAGGAAGGACGCTGCATTTACATATTTAATAATATTTCAAAAGGTATCACACACACAGGAATATAGCTGTATGTTGTAGGTTTAATTCCTTTTGTACAGAAATTTTATGTTTATTTGAATCTCAAAGGGATATTGTAGTTAATCCAAGTTGTTTAAGGCTGTAAAATGATTGTGGTGCCTCTGTTAAAAAATATAAACGTATTCAAATAGTATTGGCAAATATACCTATCTACATACAGTAGAAATAGCATTGATAACTGCATTTGGGCAACATACAGTAGTAAAACAGATTACCCGTGTTGAAGCAGGGGTGGGACCTCAACTATATTATGGTTATAAGTCATGGCAATGATCGAAATTCAAGGTGAAGTCTTTGCAATTCCATTGTTTGTATTAAACACTTAGCATAAACACATTTGCACATTAGCATTTTCATTTTCAAGGTAGGTTAAGAAAACCTAACCCCAGAGAAAATCTTCTCACTTTTTTTATCTTTGAGCAGCTGTAACGTGATGATGCGGGCTAAGCACAAGCGCAACAAGAACAAACACCGTCACAAACAAACAAACAACAAACACGCACGGAGAAGCGATGAAAACAACAAACACAACAAAAGCAAGACACTCATGTTACATTGTAAACAATTAGATATACTGTAAATCCCACACTAACCCAGACATACAGAATAGTATAGCCTAATAGGTGAAGTGAATGATGGTCCAGTGTGTAGCTGGGGTGCGCTGGATGTAAGAATGGCTGCAGGCCGGTGGTTAGCACACCAGTGAGGTAGAACTGGGAGGAAGAGCACCGCCCCTGGGTGCGACTCCCGGTGCTACAGGAGCCTTATCTTTAACATGCAGGTTTACATGTTTCTACTTGAAAGCCTCCTTTTCCCCCGTCTTGAACAAAAGCACGAGGGTCATTTGACACCTCTTTAGGAATGACAGCACACGCTGTCCTTAAAAGCTAAAACCCTTCTGTGCATGTTGATTTGTAGAGTAACAAACTGTGTAATGCGGTTAGAAACGTGGCATCTTCCAAATGAAGCCAACAGACTCCAACACCCACTCCATTAGTATGGATCTCATGCCTGTGTGACTGAGCTGTGGCTTTTTATATTCTGTGGCCTGACACTGCTCTCAGCAAACAAGACCGCCATTATTCTGGCCGACAAGAGCGCAAACACTGGGCCTACAGAGGTCAAGAGAAAGGTTGTCCTTCTCTCTTTGTTGCCGGTCGTTATCCCGCTTCCTTATGCTACCTCCTCACCTCTCCTCCATTTTCACACTGGCTTTTACCGCCATTTATTCTCCCTAGCCTCCTCCTTTAGAGTTCCATCACCAAAGACCCCTTTAACTTAAGGCGTTAAGTTATGTTTACTATGTGCTATAGTCACAATCCATTGCCTTTCCTACCCTTGGGATGGAGACAGCAATTTATTCAGCAAGCCTAATAGCTGTATTAACTCACTGTTTGCTCTGGAGGGTGACAACTTGTTGGACAAGACTTGATAAATGTGACTTGTTTTCAGAAACAAATGATCTCCCCAGAGGGCTTAATGTGATATAGGTGCAGGGATAGCAGCATGCTGAAAAACGTTGTTCATAACATAGCTGCTGGTTGACCTGGGTGTTTAGTGTTTTAGCCTGCTTTAGTAGGCCACACAGTAATGACCAGTTAACCTTTAATACGGTATTAATAGAATAGGCACAATTAGTTTTTTGTCAAATTCAGTGAATATCTATGCTAGCCGCCCCTGTGTGCACACTGAAAAACAGATATAGTGTTTCTACACGGCTCTGTAAATACGAACACAAACAGTGGTGCACACCACACAAATAGCCTTGGCAATGTGTGTGTATGTGGAGGGGGGAGCTTCCCTATGGCATTGAAGGGAGAGGTGTTTTTGTTTTGATCGAGTTCAAATATCAACAAGGCTTTCTTCAGAATGACTGACTATACCTTTAAACAATATGTGGAAGCTGGCAATGTGGAGCAGGCCTTTGTTGGATTTCCCTGACCTTTCTTTAGTATTTTACCCTCACGTGCAAGATAGGCAAAGCTGCAGTAAATGCTGTATCTAAATGACCTCACAATGCTGTCACACCAAAGCCCATGGTAGCAACTTAATTGTCTCTAATGGATGAGTTTTTAAAACCAAGGGTGGCTAATTGATTCGTTTTCTCCTTTGCTGAGGTTTGGTCTTCATATTATAAATATTTTAAAACGGATTCTGTGATTTTTTATGTTGAGCATGTTTACTGTAGCCTGGCGCCGCCTGACTATTGCTCTCAGCTCAATTTTCACTCAGTAGGAGGCAGCGAATGTGAACACTTCCTAATGGAGCGTGTCCAGACCATATTCACAACATTCATTTTGGGTCTGATTACACCAGGCAATGTTTACTGTACATACTACATGTATTTAACAATCAATACATTATAAACATTAACATTCACTTAAAGTGATATTGAAAGCAATCTTTTGCTTCCTTACTGCTACATAATTCTGATGTTATGAAAATGAGAGCTAGTTGCACAAGACAGAAATACTTTCTTTCCACATTCATTAACTTTCATTGTTTCTCAACTACATGCAGGATTTCAAACCGATTTACAGTCTCTGCTGGATATTGTATTGTATTCTAACAATTCTGCTCTAAAATCTGAATTCTGTAGCATTTAGTTTAGAATATATAAAAATTACAGTTACAGAATGACTTTGTACCTTTTTAAATATGATTTTCGAGTCCAAGGTACTTTCAGAAAACATATTTCCAGCAGAGACTTGAACCAGACCAGCTTCCTAGATGCATTACAAGTATTTGTAGAGACACAGTGGAAATGAATGGGGGTTGAAAACAAAATGTTCTGCTTCGTCAGGGGGTTTATCTATTGCTATTGAGTCAGAGAGTTAATGACAGTAATATCACTTTATCAGGGATTTGTCACTTACGAAGCTTCATTGCCACCCCCGCCCACACATACAGTAGCCTGGTGTACTCAGACCCACAATGCATTTTGTGAATAGGGTCTGGACATGCTCTATTAGGGATTGTTTGCAGACGCTACATGCTAATGGATGTAGACCTCGGGTTAATTGTGAAATTATTGGACAGCCTTTAACCTATCTTCGTTGCTACAACTGTTTGTACAATATTGAATCATCTAGCTCTACCACCATTTAGAAACACACGGTTGACTTCAACGTCATCACACATAGCCACTCCCACTAGTTGCTGATTGGTCTGCCGTCCAGGGCGGTGGCTGTGATCAGGGTTTAATCTCAGGGAACCTTGAGCTACTGAGCAATGGTCGGGTGGAGCCAGGCTAACCCCCACATCCACTACCATCACATTTCTAATGGATTGATGCATACCTAAAAGAAAGAACATACTTTCAAATAACTTGTGCCCACCCGTGTTGGAACAGTCCAGCTTTAATGATGCAGCCATTAGGGATAAGTCCTGACCTAGGGTGCTTGGCGGACAGTCTGTGCCCTTGTTGGCACTAGCAACTTATGAGAGAGCCTTCTGGAGCTTTCTGATCTTCTGCCGCTGTGTATCCAGAGTTGGCTGCTTGCTAATCCCAGAGGTGTTCTGAAAGAGCCTGCTTCAACTAATATTCTCAGGCACAGCTAATAGGATTACACTTAAAAGCCTGGGAGATTTGCATGTACACTATGCCAGTAATCTTTCAGTAACATTGAAATATTGACCTTTAAAAATAATTCAGTGGTGCTATAGGTAGGGAGCTAGACTTTCCTTTAGAAGGTTTTCACTTTTATTTATTTTAATATTTTTACTTCTGTGCAGATACATTGATAAATTGCGTTCAATCATTTTTGAAATTTTAAAATGAAGCCTCAGCTTTTTACAAGAGGTACGGTTTGTGCACATGATGAATGAGTGGTGCCAACATTTGTGCCAGTGTGTGGGCATCGTAGCATGGAGCAGACACCCGGGACATAGATGACCTTTCCCTGGAAGTACACTATATTGTATGTCCCTGTTCCACAATGAGTAGCCCCATATGAAATAAGAGCTCTGGGAATTCCACCTTGCCTTCACACATACTGTACAGGCGTGGGGCTCCTGCTTTTGTGACCCCGGGAAGAAAGTCCCTGAGCGGTTTCCATGACAGCCTGTGTTTGGAATCAAAGAAGAAAAGAATAGGCATTAATGAATGTTGTTGCAATACACCCTTAATTGCACCATCATAAATGAAGAAAGACAGAAGTCAACATACTGTATTTAACAGTGTACAGGTAAGCAGGGGGGTAAGATGTACTCTATTAAGGACTTGGATGCTATTTAAGCTTTGTGTTACTTCCTGTAGAATATGTGGAACTGCTGCACTGCGAGATTGTTCTTCCATTGAATCATTCACATTGTGTGCTGTCTTCCCTTGCTCTGTGTCCTCGTATGGTGGCCTGATATGATATGGTTTGCAGTAATGCATTTCTAACAATGTGCCTTTGCTATCAAAAAACATATGTGGCCAAAGATGTCGTTCGTACAGTAATATATATGTTTGACGCATTATTAAAGAAATGGCTAATATCATACCTTCAAGGGTTTCTGTGCAGTAATGATCAAATCCATATCCCCCCAAAGTTTCTTATTTGAAAAATGATTCTTTATGGTATGAAAATCCAATAAAGTGGACCACATTTCTTCTGGTCATTAAGAATTTAAAGCAAAAGCCAGAAATGCAATTGTGCTACACATTAGAGAACGACGGTAAATACTAAAACATTTCTACAATTGTGGTTCAGATGTAAAGCTCAAATAACCTTTCCTGCTGAGAATAAAGTAGTGGTTACTTCAGAGCTTGTGTGGCTTCTTGACCCAGGCACATCTGTTCAGAGGCGTCTTTGGCCTTTCTTTCAGGCCTTTGAAATGTCCCTTAAATGGCCACTAAGTCCCAGTGGTCTCAAAGTGACAGCAGCAGCCTGAATTATCAATTTTCCACTTTCCGGCAAGGCGCTAGTGGAACTGTGTATAGAGCCTGTGAAATCATAACAGCTCTTAATCTTTCAACTCAAGCCAGCTCTCCGCTATAGTAACTGCTGATGCAGAGTTTAGGATGATTAGACCATATCGCCTGTCCGCCCTGCCCTCTTTCTTGTCTCCTTCAAAAGGATTATAATTTAGCCTTTCCCTTAATTAGCAAGGTGAAAAGAAAAGCATGCATGGATCGTCACAAAACAAAGTAACAACAGAGAATAGTAAAAACCAAAGAATATTAAAAGCTGAGGAAGCTGGATATGGTTCTGTCATGTTTATTTTAAAAGTCAAGTGGCTTAAAGTACAGACAGTCCAAAGTCTAATGATGTGCAGGGATGGGGTCTTATTGTAATGGGGATTTTTGTAACAGTGACTCATCCATAAAAACAAGACTTTGAATAGAATACAAAGGCATCTTTATTCTCAAACTTTCACAGAGATTTTACTTACAGTGTTATACGTAGTACAGTATAGTAAGTAGAAAGGGCACTGGAAACATTATATTAACAAGGTCTGCATTGTTGAAGAATAACAAGAGGCTATATGAGCTGTATTCATTTCATTAATTTGCATTCATTTCATTTGTTTAGTTTTGGTTATACTATATTATATGATGTCTCTCACAGTGGCACATATGTAATTACATATTTGTCTTTCAACACATGATAGACACGTGGCATAAACAATCCAGTACTATGTGCTATTAGTTTTGTTTCATTAAAATTAATAGGAGAGATTGTATGAATACAGACAGTAAATGATATGATATACTCTAGTTATCAGTGATAGTCTTTAGTTTGTCTCCTACGGATGTCTGTTTTTAATAGTATGCTAGAGTATATTTACACAAGAAAGACTAGATTAATATCCTTGCTCTGCCTGCATTTAGCTGGCACAGCCACTAATCTTTATACTGTAAATACAGCCTATATATAGTCATGCTACAGCACTTTCGTATCACAAGGCTTAATGAAGGAATAGTTGTTGTTACAGGTCTTGGAAACCTTTTTGTACACAAAGCCATTTGAGGGGCATGTGCGATCATTAAGTATTTTTAGATGCATTGTCTCCAATGAATGGGATTCACTGGTCCCATGTTATCCAGTCCATAATTGCGGTACTCTATGGGAAATAAGCCACCTGTCTGCCTGCCTGTGTGCCTGGCTGAATGAACAGCAGCAGGTCCTTGGGGCATCCAGGCCCTTTTGCGTTCATCGTGGGTGACCAAATAAGGGTTGTCTGCCAAGTGTGTGTGGGGTGTGGGGAGGAAGGGTGTGTTGGCACGGCCCTGATTTCACATTCCTTGGCCTGCTCCAAGGGGCTCACACCACCAATCATCATGCTAGGTTAGCTGGTATAGCTAGGTTAGCTACTGCCATAGTGTGAAGATGTTTGGGTAATGTGCGGCTTGGACACTCACCTTTACTTCAGAAGTACTGTACACACATGCTACACATTACTCGTTACTTTATTTTAAATGTATTGGATTACTTTACGTATTTACTCCCTGTAGAAAGTAATTTGTTACACTACTCATTACATTATTTTTGCTTTGCTCTGATACATTACCTGAAATGCATTCGAATAGCCTAGTCCTAATTGCCAGTTTACAATATAATTCGCTATTCTAATTAGGAGGAGGACGTATAAGAGATTATGTTATCCTCTTAAAAATAAATAAATGAATAAATAAACAAAGCCGACAGCAATGTTGGTGAACTACAGTAACTACAGTACATAATTGTTTGATTAGTAACTGTTATGTGAATGCATGATATTACTGAGCACTTAGCTTATCAAAATGTTTTCACAAACTCAATAAACATTGTATTGTATGCATTTTGCTAGTTCTTTCATTTATAGGGATATACGTTTTAGTTCAACCAACAATTCAGCAATTTTTTTTACTGCTTGGAATAAGTTAAACATTTTCTCAAATAAGTATCATTGTAGATGTGCGATAATATTCAAATCTGTATTTTTAGTTTCAGCAGATCTTTTTTTAGTTGACATTTGTAATGTTTTGACAATAGATTTGAAGCAGAATTGTGTCACCACATCTGATACATAATACACACTCCTATCAGCAATCTAAACTACTGTCACCTTAAACTGTTTAAAAGAGGTTTGGGAAAAACAACTCCAATGTTAATAGAAATGAGGAGTAAATATTTAACCATGGAAGGTAGCCTGTGCAGATTTAACTACATTGTATTACATTATACTGTGCACATATCAGAAAGTATAAGAGCAATATATTGTTAGTCTAACTTCTGCATCAGTACTGCAAGCACCAGTTACATATTAACTCTGGTGTTTTCCTTAGAGTCTCTTGAGTGGACTTACTCCAAACCTTCTTATCTTAATTAGAAAGAAATATGGAGGAGGGAAGTGGTCCTTCAAAATAACCACCTTCTCGCCTGAACGTCCAGTGCAGCTTAAATAGGATCTTAATGTTTCCTTTATCCAATATTTATTATGTCACAGCAGGAGGGATTGTAGCAAAGATTGTGAATACAAATCATGTTTTGTGATATTGGAGGGCTTGTAGGGCGTGCATGATACGAAACATGAATAATTAATGCTGCCGCTTTATATTTTTAACAATAATGTTGAAAGCAAACAGGTGGTAGATTCATCTTGAAAGGTTGAGAAGAACCTGTTTGAAGCGACTTTAAACTCTATGTTATCTGAAAATGATTACGCACTGCAGTTGCATTTAATGTTCTTTCTAAAATGCATGCAGCTCTTTGTGATAAAGTGTACCTATAAATGGTCTTGGAATCAGGCTTAAAGTATAGAGATCAGCACTGTCATTTATTTCTCCCCACATCCTAGAATTATGTTTTAGATCTATTTTACAGTATATGAACAGTGTTTATTAACATTGTGCCAAATCCTGCACTTCACATAGCTTTCTTTCCATGACCGCAATAAGAGGGAGGGCCCCGGTCATGATTCAGAGATCACACGTCTGTCTGTTCTTCTTCTTCTTCTTCTGCACTGTGAAGCAAAGTGTAGTACTATAGTGTTGTTGTGAGCGGTGTTTGACACTTTGTTTCTGTTCCAATTTATGGAACCAGGGCTGTGTATAAGTATCAAAATATTTTTTCAGCACGCACAGAGAACAGTAAGCTAACGAAATGTGAGGATATTTGGTGAATTTGACAACATTTGTATTATCTTACAATTAGCTTGCAATAGCTGACTTTACCTTTAAAGAATAAACGTGTTTTTACCTGTAGTTACTTTCGTAATTAAAGGTATAGTCAGCTATTGGAAGCTAATTGTATGCTAATAGACTTTTAGTCAAATTCACCAAATATTTCCTTGCATTTCACTAGCTCATCATTATCTGTGCGTATTGAAAAAATAATTCAATATGTCTACACAGCCCTGGATCCGTAAATAGAAATGCAAACAAAGTGGCGAACACCGCTCATATCAACAAAGTGTAGTACTAGAGTACTACGCTTTGCTTAACAATGCGTTTTAATGTGTGAGGCGGCGCCGCGGAGTGATATTGTTTTGAATTGAGCTCGAAATTAGCAAGCATTCTCAAGAATGACTAACACTCCCTTTAACTTGTACATCATATATTTTATTGGGTTCCAGTGTGTCTTAAAAATATACAATATACAGTATGGTGTTTTTTTATTTTCCTGTTAATTGTGACACTGGGAGGTAGGCAAGATCTAATCGCATGAAAATTCAGGTAGGTTTCAAAGATTTCTTCCAAAAAGAACATGGACAGGCAGGAAGACATTGACTGACCAGAAACTGAGGATAACACAAGGGCTTACAGTACATACTGTACAAGACAAGAAAGACAAATCATTAGATAACGCCAACGAGGGGCAGGTGAAACACATGAGACATGATTATAGGAAACGAGACAGGGAAACATGGCAGGGAGTGACAAGGAACAGGCCTGCGACACAAAATAAAAACACTGACCATGACAAGACAACACAATGCACACGAGACAGGGAACAGACCATGCCAGTAATATGTTTTCACAGAACCCAATGGAGTTTGTTAAAATCCAGTATCCTAATGGAATATTTAATCTGTGAAATCTAAATTGTATGCTTATATTTTATAAAGTATAATGGAGACACTGATACTAATTAATAATTATTTAAATGTATCCAGCTAAATGTTTGAACTCATTGAAAAAAAAACCACTTTTCTTAAAGTATATTTCAGTTCACACTGATATTTTTGTTTCAGTTATATTTGCCTTCATAGGTCGATCTTTATGTTAGGGGGGCCTGCCTTAAGCATCCATTTTATTCTAAAGTTTAGTGGCAAAACATATATGTATGGACATCGTTACAGAGCTGGTCAGATAATCCATGGAAATTGTTACACAATCAGTAAATGTACAATATGCTGAACGGTGCTGTTTCTTACTAGTTCATTAAATTACATTGTTTTCAGAATGTAATGACATAGTAATGAAATGTATGTTAATCACTGTAATTTATACATTAAAAATATTTAATTATTATTTAATTATTTGTCATGATAGTGGCACTAATTCGATCAAACTGTCTTGCGTACAGGAAGGATATCTCACCCAATCAGAATGTTTAAAACCAGCTAGTGTGGTACGTACACTGATATCGCCATCTTATTTAACACTTCAGCTAGCCGTTGAGTGTTCTATGGTCGACAAACACTTCTGCATTGAAGGGCTCCAGACTGATACTAGCTGTGAAATAATTGAAGCTTCAGATCAGGGATCAGGATGGTCTAACAAGGCTAGTCAAAAAGCTCCAGTGTCACAGATATTTGGACCCATTGTACTTTTTTAAAAAGAAAATACTTTGTCTAAAGTCTCTGGACAAAGAATAGGGCAAATATTTAATGCTGTATACAGTACACACACATACTGTATATATATATATATATATATATATGTATATATATATATATATGTATATATGTATATATGTATATATATACACAATGCACACATGCACGCACCCTCACACACAGTAAAACATCTGGGGTGAATGTGTATACAGGATAGGTCTGCTGACAAAACAGAAATGTGTATCAGTCACCTGAATGTGACTGAATGTGAGTTTTAATGACCGTGACAAGTGGAATGACTTGGGAGTTTATGCCTCAGTAAGCTAACAGTAAAATGGCAGCGCTCTGAGACCCCCTGGGTCAGACGCTCCCACTATAGCTGTTGAAAACTGTTTTCAGAGATCGGCTTTGGACAGTGGCTCTCAGACTTGGACAGTACTTCTAAAACGTTGACAATTGACCCTGAAAGGAAGTGAGTCATATCAGCCAGCAAGCAAGCAAGCCGTGAAGCATTTTTTTTCCTACACTGTAAAGTAAATAATGAATAAATAATTCTGCAGCTTTGAGAACCCCAGGTTGAGATGTACTCTGCATGCAATCTGGCAGAATGAGGCTGATGTTCTCAGGACCATATGCTTAGGACTATCAAATAGTGCATTACACTTATATATACAGTTAAGCCCAAAATTATTCATACTCATGCCAAATTTTGATTTATAGTGAATTTTGATTTAACCAATAGGTTTAATATGTCTGCCAATGACATAAACAGCTGACAAAAGAGAGTAGGACCTTGTGTTAGAGAGTTTAATGTTAAATCTTAACTATTTTTTTGTTTTATTTATTTTTTACTAAAAATGCAATGTCAACAATTATTAATTCACTGCGAAATTTTCACACATTTTTTATAAAATTAATTTTTCTATACAAATGGTCTTGGTAATTGCTACTATGAGGGAACATTATAATCAGCTTTTAATTGAGAACAGCTGAAGCAGTAGTTCTCTAGTCAGTTACAAGTCAACTACACGTCATGGCTGAAACCAAAGAGCTTAGTGAAGACCTCCGGTTGCGCATTGTAGGTGCTCACAAAACAGGGAAAGGCTATTATGCCATATCCAAGCATTTTCAGGTGCCAGTGGCCACAGTGCAAAAAGCATAATCAAAAAGTTCAAGGAGTTCCACACTGTGAAAAACCTCAAAGGGCGTGGTAGGAAACCAAAAGTGTCCCTGGCAAAAATAGTAGTGCGAGAGGCCAAGAAGAATCCAAGTATCACCACCAAGGCCATTCTGATGAATCTGACCAACTCTGGTAACATCTCAAGGCAGACACTCCAGGGGACACTGCACACAGCTGGTCTCTATGGACACCGACCAAGGAAGACTCCACTTCTCCAAGAAAGGCACACTAAAGGTCACCTAGCCTTTGCAAAAGCTCACCTGAACAAAGAAGAAAGCTTTTGGTCATCAATTCTGTGGTTGGGTGAAACGAAGGTTCAGTTGTTTGGGCACAGGCGTTTGTATGGTCGAAAGAAAGGAGAAGCATTCAACCCCAAGAACACCATCCCCGCAGTAAAGTGTGGTGGTGGGAGTGTAATGCTTTTGGGGTGGTTTTCAGCCAATGGGTCAGTAAACCTTGTCAAAGTAAATTGCATCATGAAAAAAGAGGACTACATTAAGATTCTGGATGAAAACATCAGGCAGTCTGCAGAAAGACTTGGCCTTGGGCAGTGCTGGATATTCCAACAAGGCAATGATCCAAAACATACAGCCAAAGTGGTCAAGAAATGGATAGCAGACAACAATATCAACATTTTGGAGTTGCCCAGCCAGAGTCCAGACCTGAATTCCATTGAGAATCTGTGGAGGGAACTGATGGAAGTGATGGCAAGGAGGCTTTCCAACCTCAAAGACCTAGAGACCATCGCTAAAGAGGAGTGGTCCAAAATCCCAGTGGAGACATGCAAAAAACTGGATTACAAGTATAAGAACCTTTTGATTGCTGTGATGGCAAATAAAGGGTTTACCATTGTTTATTGAGAAACAGTTTCAAAGGGTATAATTTTGGACATGGAATTTTTCTTTTTTCTTGTTTTTGTAATTTACAGACAGATGAAACATATTGGTTAAGAAACATTAAATATAAATCCAAATTTGACATGGGTATTTATTAATTCATTTTGGGCTTATCTGTATATTGTTTGATGTCCGTGTGTGGCTTTTCCCTCTCTATGGTCAAATTGCAGTGGCCAGTACAGCCAGCACCTTTGAGTCCAACTTCAAAAGGCCAGGAGTAACCTTGCAAAGTTACCTGGTAAAGTAACTAAATTCAGGGAAAACATTTGGGAATTAGGGATCATGCCTGCTATGCTTTTTGCATCTAGACTGCCCCCCCATCCTTCTCCATCCCTCCCATCCCTCTCACACACACACACACACACACACACACACACACCCACACACAGGTCCCTTTCAAGCATCCTACAGACTTTTTGACAAGGGGGGTCGAAGTCGAGTCCTGAATTGGCCAGATAATTATTCCACTGAGGTTGTATTGTAATTGCTGTGCTGGCCCAGAAGCAAATAGCTATGTAAATCTCACAAACAAGCTTTATATAATAATAAATTAATAAAAAGTTCCCCGGAAAGCGTTTGGCTCCTAAATAGTTTCAACTTAATTTGCATACTTGTAAGTATTGCAAGTATTTGCCTTAAGTGAAATCCTAAGTGATTGTTCTTATGGATATTTTGACACATTTTCATAATGTTCTCAATATGCTCTTGACACATGCAGGTGGTAACAAACTAAAGAATCAGCAATTTGGTCTGAACTGGGCCTGGATCTCCCTGGAGAAGGAACACTATGTGGTTGATGAGGACGTCAAGTTTCTGGAGGTTCTTCTCAAGCGAAGGGGTTACCTGGGAGAGACCTCCTTTGTCAGTAAGTTTACTTAAAGTGGGTCTATGACTTTCTACCACTAGGTGCCAGAGCACCAGCATCTCAGACTAAAACAAATTAATAGGGGTTATGTCGAACGTCACATGACCAAACCGGAAAACAGATCTCATTGCTTCCGCTTATCGGTGAAAGTGGTACATTAGTTTGAACCAAACTGTCAGCGTAATATTCACTTTTGGGTAATCAGATAATATAACCTAATGCTCTTTTTTTTATATAAATATTTCTGACCGATACCCGACGATCATTAACCAGAAATATTTAAGTTATATTTAGAATGGACGAATATGCGTCCGAATTCCAGAGATTATCACAGCCTTGCTGAAAACAGTACATTAAATGACTCCTGTAAAACTGTACTAGTGGTCTCAGATGCTACAACTAAGAAACACAAAAATTTTATTGTACATTACAGGTCAGGACGTTTGTACATTAACCTATTAGCGTTTTTACTTCAGTTTATTACTTTGGGTCTGCCACACTGCAGACAATTATTTTGTAATATCCAGACTGCATTTCTTTATATATTTCCATTATTACCAGTGCAATTAATCTGTTGACAGTCTATTCAGATGAGTTAACAGCTTGAGCAGGCAATGATCTATGTTACTCCATTGTTTATAGCCTAATGTACAGTGAACGGTGTGTCGGCTAAAGCTGAATGCTTGCGCTAGCCACTAGCTAGTAGCCTATGCGATCCTAAATGTTAGTAGTAATAGTAGTAGTAATAGTCTTCAGCATAATGCAGCTTGTCTGTTGCTTTGTTATTCTGAAATCAAACTAGTTTAACTAATATTGTCACAATTCGATGGACATAGGTAGCTATTATTTTTAGTAGTTCCTGGAGGCATCTTGAATAAAACAAGGCATATTACAACTCATATATAGTAGCACCTAACCGGAAGTGATGATACCCGTTTTACAGAATGCGGAAGTTGGTTGCGCATAACCCCTATTGTGTGCCACACTCACACACACACACACACACACACACACACACACGCACACACACACACACACACACACACACACACAATGCATCTAGAAGCTGAAGTGATGGCACTAATGGCTATTGTTTATTGCTCTATTTTATGTTGTCTGTGAAAATGAAGTGTGACAAAATAATCTAAATTTTATAAGTCAACCCCCTATGGAGGATAATTTAGAGCTGTTGTTTGTATCTTTGTTTGTTACTGTAGGGAGTTGCTAATGAAACTTCTCCTGAGAGAAATGCTAATGTTTCTGACCTTTATTGCCTAACAATTCAAATACATAATTACTCTGAAGCCAAAGAGGCTCTAAAATAAAATAATAATAATAAAGATAGAAAGATTTATTATAGGCAGAAGATACCGTTCTAATTACATTGCATTGAAAATTGCTGAATTGCAAATTTTTTGGAGGCATGGGACATTTCTAAATAAAGTCTTGATACAATCTTAATCAGTTCCTTTGTTGGTGTATTCAAAGATGTGAGAATAGAAAACCACATGTCCACCATGTTGGTTGTAATTTTCCGGGTGCTTTTGTGATTAGTATAATTGAAGTATTGCAGCAACAATGAGTTATGTCAGTGTTTTGATTAGATTTTATAGTAGAGCTTCTATTTTATTGTTTGCATAACAAATTGAAGAAGCACTAATTTTGGTTTTCTTTGACTGGCCTAAGAGAGAAAACATGGCTAAATGTATTTTCAAATGAATTAAGAATTACAATATACTGTATCAAATTAACTTCTGATGTAGAATATTGAAAGGTGAATTGGAAATAATACAACCAAAACAAAGTGTCTTTCCATTATATATTTTTATAACTATGACATAATTGCTTCAACAGTATCTTCAACTGCAAAATTGTTAAAAAAAAAGTTATTCAGTTGTCCTTTTACCTTATGTGAGCAACATTGCCATGTTGTTCTGCTAAAATACATATTATGACATGTCATTTCAATGTTCCACAGTATGACATTATCATCCCAGTTAAAAGAACAAGAACCATTTTGTAGCACTGTCACAGTAATCAAACTCTCCTTTTAGTTCTGTAGTCAAAGCAGGGGGAGAGAAATACGCTCATTTTGATTAGAGCAATGTAATCTCAGGCTCCAGGAATAGCCTAACAATCGACACCTGCCTGCCTCAGTGCAGAGATGAAACATTGATTGATCCAAGGCCAGTGGTCGACCAGGAATGCCTCTTCTTGCTCAGTGTAGCCTTGAGTGAATACTGATCTAAAGGTCTTACCGACTGCTGCTTCAGTGGTCAGTGTGCACAGCGCAGGTGGCGCTAGTTTGAGGGCTATATTGAGGCCTATCTTGAGCCCCCCGCCGCTAAGCTTCAAAATGACAGCTGTGATGGAGGCGATCGGATCCCTGCGTTGTGAGTTAGAAGTGAATCATATTCTTCTTCTCTTCAAGTCTCACTTTGAAGATGGGTGTTTTGGCACATACTGTTTTTTTCTGGAGTGGAATGTTCTCCACCTTTTCTGTGCAATGCCAACCTTATCAGCAACAAATTATGTATCTAAAAAAAGCTCTCTGTTTATGATCTATTTAAACTCCTTTTTGTAATCCTGCGAAATTCAGCATTTCTCTTATCTTATCTCTCTCTCCCTTTAAGGTTTGAAAACTATCATCATTTTTGTCTTTTAATGATGCCGTTGTTTATTTATTCATTGCCTAGGCAGCTATGTTTTATTCACGCTGAGCTCCTGCTGTTTGTTGTGGAGTGGGCTTTGTGTGCCATTTCACCTGCTTCAATGTCCATGCACAACAGGAACCCTGCTAGCGAGTGATTTGAAGCTATCAAACAACTTGCACGCAGGGTGACATGGTACTCAGACCAAGGCAGCCTGACAGCCTGTGTGAGAGGAAGTTTGTTGTGAAGGCTTTCACAGCCTCTTAGTACAGTACATGTTAAGGTTGTTAAGCACACTTGCTTTACTGCTGTTCCAAATGGGATGACACTACTCAACTCACACTTATGCTGCATAATGAATTTGTGATAACCAATCATTGGCTTGTTATTCCCCAGGTATAGGCACCAAAGACGGCACAGCGGAAAAGGACAACGATTTCCGTGGGAAGTCCCAGAAACAGGTTCAGTTCAACCCGGGCCAGACCACAGCCACCTGGAAAGTCAGAATCTTGCAGGACAGCGAATATGAAGTGTCGGAGACATTCCAGATTGTTCTCTCAGAGCCTGTTATGGCAGCCCTGGAATTTCCAGATGGTGCTTCAGTGGATATCCTGGACCCAGCTGATGGTCAGTCCCAGTTTGGTTTTGAAAATAGTATTGTCATATATAATATATATTTAATAGTTAATATAATGTAACTACAGTCCTGGCAGGCCATATGATACAGATATGTATACTGTATATAGTGTTTATATATATATATATATATATATATATATACATTCTTTCAACTAATGTCATTATACCTATCACTCGATGTGATCATTTAAAATAGGTTAAAAAAAGCCAAAACAGTGTTTGTCTTTTCCATTACAATAAACAGGTGTGTAAAGGAACTGTCATGTACAGCATTTCAAATGATTATACACTGTTCTGAGCAATACTGACATATCAGAAATATGGAAATAGCTTCATAAATCTGTTTTCCTACAAACAGCTATTGGCTGTACTATATAATACACTGTAAATAAGAGGGTGTTCCTTGGAGGAAAGAGACAATTCACTGTTTTGCAGCTATTTATGGTAATTAACATGTGTTGTTTGAGGTTTGTTTCACAAAAAGCTGTCCCCAGAGGGCAATTAAAATAACAGGCAGCTATCTCTCCACAAGTTGTGAAAAAAATTATTTCCCCTTGTGCTTTAAACAGACACTTTATTCCTACTATTCTGCTGTTGCGTGTGCTGATAAACAAACAGTTTTGTCTATTACCATATCATTATGCTGCTTATCATTTCTAATATGTATTCTGTCCTCCCCAGGGTCAAAGCTAGGTAGCATTTCATTATCTTTTAAAACTTTAACATGAAATGCAGGCATTGGCATAGAAACCTTTTTAACCAGAATTGGTGGATAAACAAGAATTTATTAGCAGGATATACTGATAGGAAATGAGTATATAAAAACTAAAGATAGCAATGAATTCCTTATTTTGACAGCATAATGGCATATACATATAATGTATATAACATCAAACTATAAACATATGCATTGTAGCCCCCCAAGATTCACCCAGATATTTAGCTGTGCAGTCCCATGCACAACAGGGGGCGCTGTGACACGTTCCTCCTTCCTCCTTCATTATTCAAATGTTCTTGTGTTGCGGTTCATCAGCCATGTTTGGTCGGACAAGGTTGGTTAGTCTTTGTAGCTCTCGTGCATCGATGAGGCCGTGGGCAGTCCAACACCCTGTTGCCCGGTTACACAACAATAACTCATAACTCTTTGGCCATTTTCAAAATCTCTCACGTCTATGCCTGCCCATTTCTCCTGCATGCAACATATTGACTACGGCAACCGATGGCTCGCTTTAGTCTAATAATATATCCCAGAACTTGACATACGCCAGTGTTACGTGGTAAACAATGATATTCGATTAATCTGCGAGTGTACCAATAGTTTTGGCTCATCTGTTTATATTTAATGCATATTATTTCAATATTGTGAAATAATCTCAGTTTGACAGCCACTGCACTACTAGAAGATATGGTGAAATGAATGCAGTCAAGCCCCACTAACTCCCATATACCTTGATACGTTGCAAGTAGAAGCTCAGCAAATACGATAGAAATGGGCCTCTTTCTCTTTCAAATCTCTATATTCTCACCTGGAATACATATAAAGGCTCACTACCTTCATGGCAGTCATGCAAGGCAGAGAGAAGGGGGGTTGGGGTGGATGGGGGAGATATGAGGTTGGGAGAAGGGGCTGCCTATGAAAGACTGGAGTGGAAAAAAAGACAAATAGTTTTAAACACGTCTCTGCTTGCAAACGGAATTAGCACACATGCCTGGCCTTTTCCTGGCCTGCGATTATTGCTCGTCTTTGCCCACAAAGACACCTCTTCCTTTTGGAAACATGTTAAGAACTATAGCGTCTGTGTGCATTTGTGATTAATGCCCACAGGAAGCTGTCACCCCTCCTAACCTCCAGAGCATTCTCACTGAGGTAACATTTTCATCCATCTCTCGCGTCCCGGGGGGATAGCTGAAAGCTGTCTCTCCGCTCTATGTTGTGTATCACTCTGGAAGGCTGCGTTTGGGGATGCAAAGGTAAATCACAGGCAGATTGAGGGTTTGGATCAAAGACTGAAGAAACCCAAACGTTGAGCGTTAATGAGAATTCTTATTGGTCCCAGTGCGTAAGATGTAAGCTGCTGGAGAAGTACACCGTTTATGATATGAGCCAATATCAGGCTTCATTTGATGCTTCGCTTGACCCTCTGATAACATGGTCAACAATACAGTATCTCTCATGTTCCCTATAGTGTGTAATAAAGTACATATTTCACCTACCGTCATTTATAATGGTGCGTAGCACAATTGGATATTGATATTCAGAACCACTCAAGCGACGCTTGATATTGTTTGATATTGTTTTAAATAAAAATTGGAAATGTACAGATTAATTATGCATGCTTTCGACAGAATAATACAAATACGTCCATTGAAATCACTAATTAGTATTACTGTCGTGTTATTTTTTTCAGGTGACACACTTGGCTCACTCGTCAATTGTTGATATGCCTTTGGTTCTTCTGTATTTATTTTAAGAAGTGTGTGTTAACAATAGATAAAGACAGTAGCCTTGTGGTGATACTGTGCATTATCTGGCAGAATCCGCTTCCAGCATTCAATTAATGTTCATTTGAGCCTCTGAGCAAAAAGCCAGACAGAACAGGAAAGGGGAAGAAGGAAAAATACTTTTATTGTATTATGCAATGATCAGTCCCTACTCCCTAGTTGAACATCAACATTTGATATATTATGGGTTTCAAGTGGCATTTGACCATTTCAGCCAACATCGATAATGTTCTTAATGTAAATCACTTTGGTTAAAAGCATCTGCTAAGTGACTAATTGTAAACATAAAACCTGATAGAAATCATGTTTGTTCACTTACAATGAAATATCTCTAATCAGTTCATGGCTTTAGCACTATCAAATGATACAGCTTGGTTTAAAATGTATCTTATTTGTCCTTTTCAGAATCCACGGTGTTTATCCCGTCAGCCATTTATTACATAGAGGAGGATGTTGGAGAGCTGCTGATTCCAGTACACAGGAGTGGAGATGTCAGTCAGGAACTGATGGTCATCTGCTTCACCCAGCAAGGTAATAAGATAGTTTCAGCCTCTTCCTATATCAGCACTACGTCACATAAGAGACTGTCTCTAGTCTCAGCCTCTCTCTTTATCAGCACTACGTCACATAAGAGACT
>JAODTR010042744.1:0-19478 GCA_025399935.1 Amblyopsis rosae | reverse complement strand
GGGGTCCCCTGCTGGAGCTGCTGCCCCCGCGACCCGACTCTGGATAAGCGGATGAGGATGGATGGATGGATGGATTAATGCCCAATTATAAAACCTTATATATAACCTACTGTACAGTATATCATATATGAATTACAAAATAGTTCATATAATACACTGACTTGTAATAGGGAGACTAAATAAATTCTTCCTAAACGGTTTGGTCAGCCTTTGACTAAACTGTCCAATGTGTATTATTTGCAATATCATTAGGAAATATTCAAACTTATTGCAAACAATGTATATGGACTGGAAATGTGAGCAGTATTTCAGCAAAACTTAAGCTTTATGTCACTTCTTCTGACAGAACTATTTAAACTATGCAGTCCTACTGCTTTCTACTCCTACTTTGTAGAATGTACTTCTGACGTATAATTTCAATCTTTTGAAATTAATGGTCTATTTTATTAGTCTTGCAGAGCTTTAAAGTTATCTTGCACTAGGTTCGTACAATATACAGTAAATCAGTTTCACTAATAAATCTGTTATTTCTGCTGATTGTGCTAATTCAAATGTTTCATGTGAAAGCGCAGGGTGTACCACAAAAAATAGATGGGCCCATTCTCTGTATCCACTGTCAATACACACTTACATACAGAAGGAGTAAGTCCATGTTTTGTTATCAGACAACAAATGAGCGGAAACTGTATGTCAGTTGCTTTTGTTTTGGCCATTTACCGGATTATATAAATAGGAGTAATGGAAAAAAGACAGATGACTATATTGTTAGAGATATAGTTATTTATGATGAACATAAGTTTTGTGGTTTAATCACAATGGTTAAAACTAGTTTGTGTTTTGTGTTTTGTTTAACAACCACAAATTGTGATTCCTCAATATATTGTTGTATATTGTAGAGTGCTTCAAAATTAATGAACTAGAATGCTTAAACATTTACTGATTAGCTAATGAATGCAGTAAATTGTTCTGGAAAATGTTCAACCATCAATGGTATAGTGAAAATATATACATTGATGGGTGAAAGGGATGCATTACATTTATGAGCCCTGTGGAGAACACTGCAATACATTGGAAATGGGGAGAGCAATCTTTGCGAGATGAGACACATCATTGGTAGAGATTAATCAATAGCTACACAATGGCTCGATAAGAAGGCACCAGTTAGCTTTGTTTGGAAGCCTTAATATCAAGAAAGACTTTGTTCAAACAGGTTTTGTGCAGCAGCTCTACGCCCAGGCACAATACTTTATATTATTAACTTCTATCCAACATGATAGCAACTCTTCCTTTGAGCTGGGTGACTAAATGTCTGTGGGCTGTTAAGAGTAGATTGATTTAGAAAGATAGTCGGTACTAAAATGCCAACAGTCAGTGATTCAAGACAATCTACAGTTTGTGGCCTTCATTTTGTGAGGGAATCATGCAAATATAATTATTTTAGGATTATAAATGTTTAATTCAAATCTTGCAAATAAATGTACAATGCCAGGGAAAATGAATAATTCACTTGAGATAAAAGGACACTTTTAATCTATAACCCATAGTGTGTGAATTGAAATTCACCCTTTATATTACAATGAAAATGCCAATGGAATACATGTAATTGTATTATAATGTAAAAAATATGTACATTATGTTTAATCCACCATAGGTGATTTGTGTAGGCCTATGTCTTCCATCTTTCTCTCTTTTCGATTTCTCCTTTTCTATCGCTTGCCCATGTACTAAACAACCTAGATGAGTCACCTCCCTTCAACAAACCAAAACAGTTCTGGAAGGAAAAAGTTCATCATCTCTTTGTTGACTAAACTGTTTAACCCGTGTATGGTTTGGGTCAAAATGTGCCATTCTAAATGTTTACTATGAGAAATTATTATTATTTGTATAATTTATATGCCAATGCTCCTGACTTATGTAATAGACCACATTTTGAATAAATACATGATATTCAGTAGTACCTCACTACCCGTCCACCCCAACACATTAAAACATAAACAAAATGTCACTTAATTTAATGTCACACCTTAATTTAGAATTTGCTGTGCGCACATACACACACACAAACATATCACTGAACCTTAATAAAATGAGACACCTAGACCTAACGTGAATGCTATTACACTGGTGATCTTCTGGTGATGTACTTTGCATGTGCCACTGAGTAAACCGTGTAAATCAAGATGTAAATATATTTACTCCCTCAGCACTAATACCTGTATATGGTAGCATGAAGTAAAATATGTGCTTATATCCTGTGAGACAGCATGCAGCACTCATCCATGTAGCCATGGGAACATCTGATTTTAAAGACCATGCTCACATACCACATCAAATACAGAATAGTTATATACTGCTCACTAAATATCCTATTGTATTCAGTGATTAGTGGGTCATGATTTAATAACCATACTGCACTACACACGTTTGACTGTTTCGCAGCCCTGTGACAACATACTAAAACAAAAGGAAAGGTTTCCTTATAATGGTTTCCTCCCAAACCTTCTCAGCAGCTATGGTGCAGTAGTGTGAAATCTTCGACATGTGCACATCCTTGTCACCGCATGTCCTCCCTCAAGCCAAGCTAGAGCTGCTGTGCCTATGACCTTTTAACAGATTCCCTTGGCATCACTGCAACATGCAGTTGTTTGCAGTGTGTGCTGTCACAAACAGCATAGTAAACATTTCCAAAAGGGTCATATATTGTGTCAGACGCAGGCTCATGTATCCTGTAGATAGTGGATGTTGCAGTGATAATGAAATGTAGCAGGAAAACAGCATCAGCAATTTGCCCTTGCACTGTGATTTGTTTGTCTACCCTATGGCTCTGGATTACAACTATATTTAGATGACTAGAATATGCTAATGAGCACCTAGCTTCTGGAAGGCCTATCTAACGGCCTCTACTGTGTGCTCTGCCAAGTCCATAATCATTACACTCAAATTTTGCTCACTGCTTTTCTATTTTTCTTGTGTGCTTTGTTACATGATTACATGTTTTAAGTATGTTTAAACACAGAATAACATAAAGTTTGTTAATGTGGACAAAGGCTAATTGGTGTTCGCACATATTTAGGTGAAACAAGAAGTCAGATCTTCTAATTAACATTGCCTTAACTTCCTTGTTGTTTGGTGTTAATTTAAAATTAAAAGGCAAACTGTCATTTCTAAGAAAGCAACATGGTAGCTGCAACATGAGTTGTAAACAACATGAAACAGTACTTTTATTGAATTGTCAAAAGCATTATATGCATTTGATACACTTTAATTTGTGGAAAAACAGAAATTTAAATGCAGTCTTTTATTTTACGTTTGCACATTTGAGCTGTAAATGTTATAATGTGGTGAATACTCACCCACAGTTTATGTTATTATTGTTATAATTCACACAGTTATGTTTATGCAGGTTTTGCCATTGTTTTGTGTAGAAATATCACATTTCCCAGGCATGCATAGCGGTATGAGTAGGAGCTTTGTGGCGGCAAATTGTGGTCTGGTGTAGCCTTAGCGGGAAAACAAATAAACAAAAAGAGTTGACACTAATCTTCGTCTCCTGAATATATCGACTCCTATAATAATTATTTTTTTTATTTTTTAGCCTCATTATAAATAAGTAGTTAATAGTATGCTTATGTATAGGCTACTCTACGGTTATTTGTATAGTTTACCCCAGAGCCATGTTTACTTCTATGGCTCTGGTTTATCCTAACTCTCTTTTTTTACTGTTCCACCCGGACGTTTTATTGCGCAGTACCGGTTTATTGGCCTGGGTAGTACTGTAGCTTACCGGGATTGCACATTTGCAAACTCATTCACGCGCCTGTGGTAAGTAGGTTGTTCTACCTGGTCATATAATACTGTAGGTAAGATAATAATATACATGATCAGCGATTTGTTCGCTAAACGTATTAAGACATAACATATATTCGCTCATGCTCCAAGAGCGTGGCAAGCTACCGCACGGTATCGTATCTGTAGCATTAGCTGTACCGGTGGGGCTTGCTAATTGGTATAGTACGTTAGCTTGTGTCATTGCTTTCCCCCCAAAAAAATGTATGGGACACCACCCCTAGGACATACGATGATACGATTTACATGCAAGATTTTAACGTTATGGTTTAACACAGTTTGTCTTCATTTGTGTTTTTGCGGCTGGTTCTAAAACTAAATCAAACTTGCCAGGTCAAATTGTAAAATGGCTTTGGACAAGGGTGGGTGGCGTTGCTAGCTTGTGGGACAAACGCTTTCCCTGTGGCTGCATCCAGCTGCAGCCCCGCAGACCAGACCTGTGGTTAAGATGCATACGTCCTTTCTTTTTCCAAATTTTCTTATTTTTTTATATTGTGTTACTTTTGGATGTCTACGCTAACATGTATGTAATTGAACCATAATGTTTATTTTATAAAATACCCTGCGCTGCGCTAGCTGATTGCAGGATATTTTCGCGGTACAATAGAGCGTCAGACTGGCCGCACACAAATCGTTCGAAGCGAACAAGTTTGCCATGAATGTTTGCCGCCAATTCTGAAAGCAGGGCTTTGTTCTACGGGGCTGCAGCTGGATGCTTCTCTGGCTAATGAATGGCACAGTCAGAGGAATTCGATTTTTACGCTGATAATGTATGTTTTTTGGCTCATTTCAATATTGCAGTGAAATACGTACTGGTAATAAAATATGGACACACACTGTAAAGAAAATGCTGTATATAAACATATTGCTTTGCAGATAATTTCCCAGCAAACTACACTACAGTACGGTACATAGCCTACTTCTGCCTCAGTCAATTTGCACATTTTGTGCAATATGGCTTTCCAATATGATCCTGATGCTGAACTAGAATATTTGATTAATCAAGGCAACGAGGTTGTTGAGAACCTAAACAGAGAAGATCCTGAAGATGAACTGGATTGTTGCATGCGAAAATGGCAAGAGGTTGTTAAGAACATCAACAACTATGATCATGAAGATGAACTGGATTGTTGCATGCAAAAGGGCAAGAGGTCATTAAGAACCTTAACGTTGATTCACAACAAGTACTGGTAATTTAACATGAAATATTACATATGGTTGACATTGTATAATAACTGTGTGTGTGTTTAGTAGACTTGCTTTATTCACTGATAATATACACTAAATTGTGAGTTCCAGTTGGTACAGCATCATGTCTGGCTAATGTAACCAGGGTTTTAGGGATCAACATGGTGTCTAGTTATAGTGATATGTTGCGATAATTGTTTAGGCAAAGAAAAAGACAATGAAAACAACTGTCAAGTGTAGGAAAAGGGATATTTCCGGACAAATTATTTCTCCAAGGCCATCTACAGCCACCTGTTCTAGTACAGTAAGTCTAGTGTTTGCTTGAATGTGATGTTTTCCACAACATGCATTATCCCAAGTTTTCTGCCGTAGATGAATAAAAACATCCAACATGAAAACTTCTATTGAATACAAATTATGTTTACAGCTTCAAGAGTACACGCATCGAAGTCTAGCACTACAGAAATGCTTAAGGATCAATCCAGATCTTGGTGAATATTACACATTTACTACGTTTTTGCCGTTGTGTTGTACAGGTGTGGGCATGCTGCATTACTTAAAACATTTTTTTAAGGACATTTTATTATGCTTGTTTGGTGATATTGTTTATACAGTTTGCCAATGATACATAATTAAGTAGGCTAAAATGTACTGTGTATCATGGTGTTCTGAGATCGCTAACTGCAGATATCTCACTCACCACTGCACCCTATATTCAAGAATTGTTTGTCCTTCTCGGCCTCTTCGGGGATGATCTCATTTGTACACCTCTATATACAAAGCAATATTAGGGCAGCTCCTGATTTATTATTGTCAAGAATGTTTTATTTGATCTGTACCAGCATGATCAGGGATACAGTAGGGAAAAATCAATTTATATTTCAGCCCCATATATTACAATAACATAATATTTGCTTTAAAACTTCAGAAGCATGTACTGTATTTTTAAAACAGACGGCAAACCCTTACAATATGTATGTGGAGGCTACAAATTCCACAATACTTTCTAGTTAAACTGCTATGAACTGTCAAAATCTTGTGACAGATGGTACCCAACTGTAAAAAAGAACCAATAGTATGCCATATTGTGGGGTTGAAGAATGTGGTTATTCTTTAGTGTGTATTTTGACAGCCCTCTTTGAATGAATATGTCTCTTGTGTCTTTCGCTAAATCTTGACTGAGAAAATTGTGGTTCCAAGTTCAAGTTTTAAGAAGAAATGAGAAGTGTTAATTTCTACATATGTTTAATTGACTCTGAGGCTCAGGAGGAGGGACCAATTACCATAATTCTGGTCGGGGGAAAATGTAACGTTTTGTATTGAATTATTTGAATTACATATAATTATACAATAACATATAATCATAATTAAGTCAACTTATGTTTTATTTACACTATTCAAGTGATATTCAAGATAGTACTAAATACTGTATTGCAGTATTAAGTTACATAGCCCACTGATGTGCAATTTTTGTGAATTACTGTAGGATTATGTATTTTACATCTTATGTACTGTATGTATACAGTAGTATGTGTTTGCTCTGGTCAATGCTCTATCTGGTTTTATAGAACCAGCATATGGTCAGTTTTAAGTCACTGTCAGCATGGTTACCTTTTGCCATCTAAAGAATCTAGATGTATAATTGGCCCTAAAATGTCCATAGCCAGCATATGTGTGTGTGTGTGCGCAGTGCTTGCGTGTGTGTGTGTGTGTGTGTGCTGCTGCTGTCATCTCTGAATGCTAATCTGATCATGCATTTGTGCAAGGAGATCTCAGTTATCAAATGTCTCTAATTAGAAAATTGTACGGCCTCTTGAATGCTTTGTTATCCACCCTTACAGACCTCCTAAGGGACAAGTGCTTCTTAATGAGCAATCTAGCCTCAAGATTTTATTTGTACAAATAACATTTCGTGCCACATGCAAAACACATGTGTGCATCTTATTTGCATGATGACATGTTGTAATCATGAAGTTACATGTCAAATACATAAGCTTGTTGACTATTTCTTGCATGCAATCCTTCAGCTATACATGAATGTGTTTTTAAAGTGTTTATAATGTAGAGATTAGCGTGACTGGGCTTTTTATTTAATGAAATATTACAATTTGTTTGGGATTTGGAAGACCCAACCGCTATTCCCTTAATCTTTATAGTAGTTTGTGCAGTTTACTGTAGGTGCATGAGAGCAGTCCTGATGTTTTGAAAGAGTCACAATACATGTTCCTTGTGGTAGGACAAAGTGAATTGGCTTGGCTTGGTGTGCCATCTCCCCCAAGTGGTTGCAATTCCTTCCTTATTACATACATGTATTCCTCCTGGCTTACATTACTGATGTTTTAGTCATCCTCTTTAATTCCATAAGATCCCTATGTATGATTTTTAAAATAGCTAAATAATATTTAACATATTAGACAGATGATGGATGAAATTTACAGTTATATAATATCAAGCAATGAATTGGTTCATGGTGGATATTTATGATATTCAGATACTTACAGTCATCACTTTTACTTACTGTAACACTTTGTCCAACCAAATTGTTTACTCTAGATTTAGAACCCATTTCCTTCCACCAATTCACTGTCAGATTCAGTTAATTGTCAGCTAGGTTCTGACAGCTTCTTCCAAAAAAAACATTTTAGAAAGAAGCTAACTGAAAATGTCAATAGCTGGACTGGAGCCCAAGTACTCCCACTTTAAACTGTTATTTATTTTAGGCATTGCTCTGACACTTTTAATTCCAAATCTGCATAGGGCTCTCTATTTACATTTAGCAACCCCCTGATCATTGATTAATCAGCTTCAGTTTAACTATAGTTTGATGGAGGACTATTGTATTGTTAAACCAAAATATGGTATGGTAGTCTCACAGAGGCTTAGGCAATTGAGTAAGGTCTGGTGACACAGCACTGGCTATTTGTGTCAGAGTCCACCTAGGTCTTTTGATTGACATGCACAATGACCAACTACAAAAATCTATATGGCTAAAACGTCTGTTGAAAGTACTGAGGAATTTGTTGGGAAACGACACAAGTCTGGCTGTTCACAGGTCTGTTTAAACGTTACTGCTTATATATTGAAAGGCTGAAATGAGTAGATAAATCACTGCACTAGGGTCATGCCATGACTTGTGAGTGACAATGCTGGAAGAGGCTGAGACTACCTGTGTGGTGGAAGCAGAGGCTGATTAGCTCATTGGACCAACTGCTAATATGACCTGAAACCACTCTCCAGTCCAGGCTGTTTATTTTCTCCCTAATTCTGCTATATTATCACCCTCTCTTGCTTCTCATCGGTCTCCCTATCACTTGTCAGTTACATGCTGACAGGTGATGTTTCTCTAACAAGTATGTCAATTATGTTTCAATATTTATTTCTTAAAGATGCAGTCTTTCCAGTTTAGAAATCATGTATTATATCGTTAAAATATTTTCATTGATGAGAAGTATGGGTGAATATGTATGACCAAAATCAGTAGTATAATTTACATATGGAATTGGGATTGTTGCCTTAAATATGAAGTGGAGTCATTTCAGTGAGTGACACGCACAGATGAAGATAATTTCAAGTATTTACTGACATAATTTTGACAATTTGTTTTCAAATGTACTGCATTTACTTTAAACGGACCATTCTTTTTCAAACCTCACTGATCTGAAGAATGCAAAGAAAGTAATAAGGCATTTAGTCTCCTAGATTTTGTTGTATACAAGAGTAAAACCAAGGAGATTTCCTAAAACATGAATCCCATTGTGGATTTTGCTACAGGCATTCTTCACTGCCAAGAAAATGTTGGTCAGATCCACTTGTCTGAGTATTGCCTGGCAAGTATTCTACTGATGCCTGCTCTAGATCTTTTTTTATTGAACAGACACTGGCAAGTTCACAAGAACTATCTAAAAATATATTTGAAAGCATCACTGAGATATATATATATATATATAAATAAATAATATGCAGTTTCTAATATAAATAGAAGGGTTAGACACATAATCATATAGAATGAAGGAAGATAAAAAATGGCAACATTACAATAATAACATGAATATTGTTGTACATAATGTGTGGTTACTTACTTACAGTATGAGACAGGCATTAACCATATGCTCAATCATAGAAAATGTAAGAAATGTACTGATGTGCTTTAAATATGTAGAAATGCATGCAGTTATACATCTGTTATAAACATCTATAATGATGTTCAGACTGTTTAGAACAGTAGTTGACCATTGACCTCCAAAAATATCTGCTACTTATTTTCAAAGTGTACCATAACAATATAGTATAATATATAATTAAACAACCATTCAAGGCATAAAATAATATCTGCATATTTTGTTTATATAATCTAACCAGGTTAGAAATAACTGAAAAATAAATACTATATATGTATACCGGTGTGTATGTGTGTGTGTATATATATTTTACTTTATTTTATATGAAACAATTTATTAAGATAAGATTTCATGACCCACCTAAAAGCATATCTTGCGACATACTGGAGGTTTCCAACTGAAGTGATCTTATTGGTGGATCATTACCATCCCACCAAAGATAAAGCACTCGCTGAATGAGCTCTGCCCGTTGATGGCTATCTAACCAGCCTCTTCGCAGTCACGCATTGTGCAGTTGAGGAAGATGAAGAACTAGTTAGGGTGTGCAAGAATGTGCATTTGTGTGTTCATGTTAATTGGGACAGGAACCAAGGGAGAGTGATTCTCCAGCTGCTCCCACCTGTCTGTACCCCCTGGGTAAGCTTACTCCCCTGGGAGCGAGGGACATGCACGCACAGACACGTGCACACTCACGCGCACACACACAAACATGCACACACTCGCGCACCCACACACACAGGCAGTTTCCTGGGTCTAGTAGTAGTTAGGGATGTGAGGAGGTGAGTGAGAGGAGAGCAACGAGAGGGAGGGGGAGATATTTAGACATGAGACGAGAGTGTAAAGAAGCCACTGGGAGCAAAAAGTGACATTTGCAGCTCCACAAAGACCACTCAACTAGCTGTCCAGATCTTGTTGATAAAACAGCCCCAGGACAAATCACAAACTGCCTCGTATTGCACACAAAACTGCGCTGGCAGAGCACACAATTTTGAAATGATAAATGAAACCGTGTGGATCATGGACTAGAGAGAAACAACGAATCAAATGTCAGGGAGTATAAATGACAAAGCTGTGGCTTTTCTGTTTTGAAAGAGGAAACTATTCAGAGGCAGAGCTATTAAATATATTTTACAAGACACAATTTTCAAAAAAAATTGGCTAATTTTTTAATTACACATATATTACTTTGGTTATAAGCAATAACCTTTTAATTTCCCCATGGGCTCCCCATGTTCTCAGAGCCAGTCAAGAGTCAATAACATCTTGTGACTTCAGACATTCCCATTACTGTACCTGCTAATGAATTAATGCACATTCACGACAGTTAACTCAAACTATAACACTGCCATATAAGGCCAGCAGTGTGATCCAGTGTCATTCGAGGGGGAAAGTGCGGTGCGAGAGATGGGAAAGATGAGAAAAAGAAGCAACTTAGCTGCTTACGAATGAATTACTTCAGTATGTGTACAAGTTGAAGATGACGCCTGTTGTTGTTTTTTAACTCAAGTAGACCTTGATTCTGTCAACAGACAAAACAAGGCTGGCTCGCCATGGTCCCTGGAAGCTTGAAGCGTAAGGCGAAACCCACACCATGTTGTTGGCTGTTATCTCGACATCCTGATCCCTTTCTTTGCATCCTATAAACAGTGATGCCAGGCGTGGTTATCTTTTTTCTACTTTCTTTGTTCTTTGATGATGTTTTTTTTTTTTTTTTTTTTTTTATCCAGCAAAATACAGAGCAACGCTGTTGTATTGTATTGTTAAGTTTGGTGTTTTGAGATAGGACTGAGATATTACAATCCCCCAGCCACACAGTCTCTCATGAGGGACCCCGAGACAGTGTAAGACATGCTAATCAGGATCCTGTCCTTCATTTGCTTGCTATTGCACTTTTCCCCTCTCTGTGGAACAGGGTAACATCAATTTAGGTCTGTCAAATACGAGGTCCTTTCAAAATAATCTGCAGGGGAATAAAAGGCACTCCAAAGAATATGGATTGCCTCTCCCCATGCGCACTGTCATGATTACCCACAAAACTTGATTCGTTTTAAGCTGCATCAATTTTTGTATTATAAGAGCAGGGCATATGGGCCTACTTGTTGAACCTTTTCCATGTAGAAAAGTATTCCCTCTTTCCCTAAGGCTATTAAAAATACAATAAAATAAACAACATTGGTTGTTGTCATTAGCCTAGCTGCAGTGTTAGTTGCATTTTAGAGTTCAACATTGGTATATAAATAAATCTGTTAACCCTGCATTGTCATTTGGTCTCTTCAATGCTATTGCGACCTCGGAACCTTTGGTTTACTGTATGCACCTGATGTTTATCCCACTTGTGTATTGGCAAGTGGGATTACATAAGTGCCACTAGAGGTCACTATAGCTGAGGTTTAAATTAGGCTTGGTCCAGAAAGTACAATGCTGTATTTTTTGTGTGCTGTATGTCTGCTACTACCACAATCCTACTATTATAATATAAAATATTTTAAGCTTAAAGTTATGTATCATAAAAAGGCCACGATAGCTAAAACCACACATGCAACACGTTCTGTTGGGTATGTAGATGTTTTCAAGGTCTATACTTCAAAAAAGATCCTATTTGCTATATTTTCACAACACAGAACAAAGCGATTTCTCTCTATAGATCTGTGAGACTGCTATGGAAGTCCAAGTGTCTTATAAATAAAAAAGATTAAACGTTTTAAAGTGTATACATAATAAATAGTACATAATCAAAACAAAGTGTATGGATGTTTTGACTACATACATATAAATTAAATAATTAACATAAATAACTGATACCACTCTAATTTCTGACGAGTGCTGACTAAACTAATTATGTTCCCCTCAGCCGAAACCCGAAATTCCACAATGTACTGTATTATGTATAGTACTTTTGGTTCATTAAATTAATTTTAACAAACAACACGAACTGCAGACATATCTCAATGTCTGAAGGCTGTGAGCTCCTGCAACTAAATACATGTTTATTACTTCCTGGAACCACTGTTGGGATCCACAGCTCGGCAAGATCATGTTTACCAATAAAAACCCAACGTCTCTTCCATTGTTGTTGACTATTGAGCTATGTCCGAATCCATTCCCTTAGCCCATTCACTACCTTGCATTGTACTCAATAGAATACGTGTTAGGGTGCATTGATATTTACGACATAAAGAACCTTATAATGTTGCCACCATTGACAGATCATACTGTATATTGTATGTCATGTAGTGTATAGTATATTAACAGCCTTTGCACTTTTTATAAAGCAACTTAACTATTACTGTTACTCCATCCATCGTCACCCGCTTATCCGGAGTCGGGTCGTGGGGGCAGCAGCTCTAGCAGGGGACCCCAAATTTCTCTTTCCCAAGCCACATTAACAGCGCTGACTGGGGGATCCCGAGGTGTTCCCAAGCCAATGTGGAGATATAATCTCTGCCTTCCCCCAGCCGGACATGCCTGAAACACCTCACAAGGGAGGCGCCCAGGGGGCATCCTTACCAGATGCCTGTACCACCTCAACTGGCTCCTTTCCACACGATGGAGCAGCGCCTCTCCTATTTTTTATTTTTTCATGAATGGCCAAGCTTCTCATTCTATCTCTAAGGGAGACCACCCTCCTAAGAAAACCCATTCCGGCCGCTTGTACCCGTGATATTATTCTTTGGGTCATGGCCTAGCCTTCATGACCATAGGTGAGGGTAGGAATGAAAATTGACTGGTAGATCGAGAGCTTTGCCTTCCAGCTCAGCTCTCTTTTCATCCACAGTGTGGTAAAGTGAATGCAATACCGCTCCTGCTACTCTGATCCTCTGGCCAATCTCCTCCTCCATTGTCCCCTCACTCGTGAACAAGACCCGATGTACTTGAACTCCTTCCCTCCTGGAAGTTGTCTCCTGTTGAGAACCAAGGCCTCGGACGATGCTAATTCTCATCTCTACCACTTCAAACTCGGCTGTGAATCTAATGAGTGCTGCAGGTCACTGACCAATGATGCCATCAGGACCTGATAGTCACATGACTCCATTACTGAAATGTGAATGGCAAAAATACAAAAGAAAAATACTAATCAATGTAATCAAATCAATTTTGTTGCAAATCTGTTACATGTCCAAGACTCTAATAACCACAAAAACCTAACCTATTTAATATATAAAAAATATACTTCCAAAAATATAACTGGCATTTAAATGGTTAAACCCCTGAATCCTATTGAATGTTTGTTAGTTTTGAGCAAGTCTGAAGTTCTTTAAGTGATTTATGACGAGAAAAAAAAGCAGTTTTTCTGTGCGTGTACATTTTTTGCCACAGGAGGCGTCAAAAGGGTGCACAATGCATAAATAGAGTCTAACTTACATGTTAAGACCCGGACACACTTCTAGCGATCCGCTCGTCCCTTTGTAGCTGAAAATGTGTCACTTTTTTACATTGCTGGCTTAGGTTGCTTAGGTATCCCTCTCTTATATTTTCCACTTTAAATGTTTCAGTCAATCTGTCAGTCAACGATCCTTGTATCCTATTGGTAGTTGATTAAATCCCATCGCCTTCAGATTAGTTTAACTCGGTACTTGCCCACTTTGCATCGCCGACCGTTACTTCGCCTGTCGTCGCTTCAAGTCGCTGAATCACATTGACTTTCAATTGGCTATTGTTGCTACATCTCTACTAGTTGCTTGTAGTGTGTCCGGTGCCTAAGAGTAAAATACATTAGGTTTCAAAAACTTGACAAAAAATTGTTTCATGCCACAAGCTGCAGCAAAGCCAACATGATCACCAAAAAAAATGTTTTAGAAAAATTTACGAAAATGCTTGAGGAGGGCACAAGGGTTAATTGTAGTTCAAAATGAACTCGCTCTAGGTATTGTGTCAGGGTATTATACCCATCCAGGTGTTTAGCACGTTAAATATCTGATTTAAATCCAATTATTGCGGGGGAAGAAAAAATCTAGGTATTCAAAAAAAGCTGAATTCTTAAACACATTGCTGCCACTGCCATCCCACCACACAAGGGTGTAACTATAATGCAAACAATGCAACCGTATTGGTTAATTAATGTGCTGCACTCATGCAGTTAATACTTAGAGATACAAGATACCCGTGGGCAAGAATAGAGAACAAAACTCACAACTATATCCTGCTGTTAATGGAAGCTAGTGATTCCAACACCTTCCAACAGCCCGCACCCAGTCCCGACAGATAAATTAGAGCCTATTATTCAGTTTTCCATGAACCCTCGGAACCCTAACGATATTTTGGTCGTTTTTCACTACTTTCATATAATTGCTTCTAAAAGCATTTCTGTAATAGCAATAAAGTGTTATGTCTCTAAAAGCAACATTTAGGATAAAAACTCAAAATTAATTGAAATACAGCATTTAATGTATTTATGCATATGCATTCTTATTTATAAGCCATGAGTTTCATGGGGTATGTTTTTATCCATATTTTTCTATATTTGTATTATTATTCATATTCATATTATTATTATTATTATTATTAAGTACCAAACATTTTGCAAAGTTTCACCTTTAGAAGCAGCATTTACCGTTATGATACCGTTTATGATACGAAACATGAACCTATGAAAAATCGGTTTAATAATTGCATATATTTTAGGAAAAAAGTGACTGCTCTTAAAAATGATTCTCAGATGTCACGAATGACCCATCACTAATAGGTTATCTTACATCATAGTCACATTAGTTATGCATTTAGAAATTATTCATGGTCGATTTAATGTTAAAATGTTGGCCAGTAGAATTCTGGAATATGGTGATGATATGACATGCATACAAGTACTGTAGCCTGTTAAATTTCAATAGAGATTTATGAAATGCAGCAATGGATAATAAACATACAAGGGGACATATGACACGAATAATTAACAAGGCAGCCAAAAATGAAAAGCTACCAAAAATGGATAATTTACGTAGCCTATTTCTTTTAGCATGCGACCCTCTTGCAGAATGAGTGTTTTAAAACTTATTGGAGGTCAAAAGGGCTGAGCAGTCTATCAAACTTGTCAAGTACATGTAAAACAAGCCTGGAGTATGCACTTATGAAGTCATTTCAACTTAATACAATGTATTTAGGGTACTATTTGTCTATTGATCACTTGTCAAATGTTGCCCCGTCACCAATAATATTTTCACCTGTCATGGTGCTCAGACGTGAGCTTTCATTGTTGATGTTTGACTTTGGAGATGATAAGACAATGCATTTGTCTCCCTGATCTCCTAAAATGCTTATATTGTAGATATTTGGCATTGGCATCAATAGTGCAGCACATTACGCTGTTGCCGTTTAAATTGGGCGAAATTTAGCTTGCTTTAAAATAGGCTATTAGTGTTAAGGGCCCGCTTTCACTGCTCTACATTGGGGCCCGTTGTTGACTTGTTATGCCATTGCCACCACACAATCTGATACTGCCCCAAAGGTGTTTATTTTGTCCAGTACCGTTAAGTGAGTTGTAAAGAAAGCAACATGTTCTGGTGTAAAGCATTTTCTGCTGGCTATCTGACCGTCATGGACAAGTTTAAGATACCGATAGAACGGTTGAAGAGAAAAGAATAGATCAATAGACATATTGATGTATTTGGGGGGTCATGAATATTTTAGGGGGACTAAAGCCCCCATAGGCCTGGTGATGTCAACACCCACTTCAGCTGTGTGGCAAAGACTTGTTTATGGCTGAAACAACTGAACTCATTCTACACCAGAAGCTAACTAGTCATATGCTAAATGACAAATGAACAATGGACCCACAGTGTCTGGGTCTTAGCATTTTTCCATAACTCCCAGGCTATAAAGGGTTATGTTTACAGTCGTCAATGTAGCCAGTGGATGAGCTACACTGCCTCTAATGATGACAATATAATCTATCATTGTCATTTAAGAATTCAAGGAGAAGGTTTGCATCGCACGCAGACTAGCCTTGAATGAAAAAACAGAATATAGAGTAGTCTTGTTCTCTGTGCTGAAATGCCAGAATGTTTCCATCAGACATGAAAAAGCAGTAAAATAAGTAAAATGAAAAAACACGCTTGTATGCTACAATAAATAGTCAATGCTCAATCCATGCCATCACCTCTCCCTCCAAATTCTCTCTCTTCCAATGCCTTTAATAGAGCAAAAATATCTGTGATGTAAAAAAAAAAAAAAAGCAGAACCTCTTTTGTGCCACCAGTAGTTAGAGATAGGCTTGAAGTACATAATTACCAAAACAATATGGCGATCTGTACAAAATTGACACCCCCATTACTGTGAGCAAATTGAAGAGTGGCTTGTTAGAGGAGCTCTTTTCCCAGCACTCCAGTACACATACATACGTTTCAGTGGAACAAAAATGCAAAAATAAAACTGTTATTCATTTTGTGGAGGGGGGTTTTTGCCAGGTTTTGAGGTGGCAGCAGGAAAAAGAGATGTGGAAATATGATGGAGTTGACCTCTCATTAACGTGGGTGGGTATAACCACTGAGTTGGTCGATGGGTATAAAGCACTTTGATTTGCTAAAACAATATAGTAAATTCAACATGTGATGATGCATTATATAAATGCAGATGTAAAAAGGTTTATTTATTCAATGATTATATAGCCACCATGCACAAAGAAGCAGCTCTTTTTTGTTTGCTTCTATGCTGCCTTCATGAATTATGCATTTTTACCTGTTTGTTAATGTTTCCATAGCAACCCAAAGAAAAAAATAAGCTATCGACATAAATTCACAGCAGTATGTATCTTGTTTATAATCACAACTCACACGTATCTCTCTGCACACATTTGCTTGAATTTACAGTCAACATCAGCTGCATGTGTCAGCAAGCATTTCTTTTACCAAGAAGAATCACATGTTGCATGCATTTAAAAAACAAGGAATATAAGGGATGCCCCTTTTTATTCTCTGCTGGTGTCACTATCAGAGGAACCTGGTTTCCCTAATAAGAGTCTATGAACCAGAGCAATAACAACAGACAATGCTGGTGTTCATGTTTGCAATCAACGTAGGCTATTGTGTTTTTCAGTTTTAAACAAGTTTTAAACATGATGGCACATAGGCTTATGATGCCAGACCCAAATTTAAATTACTTGTTTTTATTTATTAAAGACATTTCAAAGCATGTTAAAGGGTGCAGTTTTCATACACTTGATATTTAAGTTAGAATTGTTTTTTGTTAAATCATAGATGTATATTATTAATATTAGTACATTGTACTTTTGCATTAATATGCATTGCAAAATCAACTGTCTTATATTTAAGAAATAAACACTGATTTTGAGCAGAAAAATACTTACTATAGTGAAATTATCCGTCCATGCAGCAATATACTTTAACTTAACAAGAATTCTTAAAATAATTTGGTTCCAGTCTGGATACAAGTACGCTTTCATAAGTGTTCAAAGGTTTGAAAAAAGTATAAAATGCTGTTTTTTAGATACATTTACTTGAGAACAGACATAAGTAAGTGAAATACACTGAATATTAAATAAATCATACATAAATTAATGCATTCTTAATTAAGAATGCTAAAAACTTAATTAAGTGGACATTACTTAATTTGGTCTTTTAGCAGAGGCTTTAATAATCCATAGCAAACAATTATTAATTAGGTAATGGTGAAGAAGCGAATTTACAGTTAGGTCAATTCCAGGGATAGAACTCCCAACAACCAGACCAGACTACCCTAGACTATGTTGTAATGTGAAAGTCTGACAGCATATGACAATTCATATGAATAGATTACTTAACTAATTTGCATAATTTCACAGGATTCTTAAATTGAGATCTTGTGTAATCATTCTCACTCTTAAAATAAGGAAAACAGTCTAGATCCTGTCCTGGGATATTATGCAAGCTATATTTGTAGCTTGTTACTAGTTAAATCTAGCTCAATATTAACTGTAATGGTTTTGTTAAGACAAACTTAAATACATTTTCTTAAAATTAGATGTATTTTCTAATGCAAAATATGCTTGACACGATCATTTTTCTTTTTAGACCAAAAATAAGACTAATATCCCAGAAACAAGACTTTTTTACTTTCTTGAAATACATTTTTTGCAGTCAGTCTTACCTGACTGCAAATGGCATGTGTGCCATTTGTGTGCAAACTTGGCCTATTTGAATGATGAATTATGAGTTTTTATTAGATTTTATCCAGTTTGAAATGCATTCAAAAGAAAGGTTTCCTACATCAATGTTCCCCCTGCCTTTACATAGCATAATAGTCCTACATTTTAAAATGTGGTCAATTAGCAACCAATAACCATGCTATAAAACATAATGAATGATTTTAATGAAGCTGCTGTTAGCAATGATATATGCTGGGGAAAACACTTTACATATCATATAGATAAAAAATAACTGACTTGATATTAAAGGTTAAATTGAGCATGAAACACAAGTGATGTGTGTTACCACCACAACAGTGCAATAATATCGCTCATGCCAATGCTGACAAAGCAGAACAAGATTATGTTTTTCTTGGTCATAGCATGTTATGGTAAACAACCATACAACTATATATAAACTACTCATGTATGTCCTGTCATCACACTTTGCTGATCTAATAACTTTCAGGTGGCTATAACCTAAAAGATCCACTGAGGTTTATTACATAACAGTCATGTACACAAACAAAGCTTGAGACAGCACGTTGCTCTACATTTTACACTTATTCCACAAAAAAATCCTCAAACTTGATGTCAATGTTGGCAATTGGTGATTTTGTTAATTGAACAGGGCCATAACAAAACATGGCTAAATATAGCCATACCATATGCACAGTATATACAGTAGCTAGCTAGCTACCGCCGTCTTTGCACTGTCTTTGCGACCATCAGCGAGGACATGAATACAAGCAGAGCAGCAGATTGTCAGATGGGATGGTGCTGGGATCAAACCCATGGAGCAGTGATTCATGTACCAAGGGAGGTATGTGAGCAGTTGCCTGTGGAATACACAAAGCAAAATGTATTTATAATTATGTGAAAATAAAATGCATGTGTATATATATATATAGGTAAGAATGTATGTGAGGAGCTGAGTATAATCATAAGAATGCCCTGGCTAAGCAAATCCCTGTAATATCCAGTTTTATAATATCCAATGTAATATTGAGCACATCAATCAATCAATCAATCAATCAATATTTATATAGCACTTTTCATACAAATTCATGTAACACAAAGTGCTTCACACTACAAAGTCATTAAAAAATAAAAATAAAAAAGTTATACAACCACTCCTTACCCCAAGTGAAGGAGTTTAAGTACCTCGGGGTCTTGTTCGCGAGTGAGGGGACTATGGAGCGAGAGATTGG
>JAODTR010042733.1:0-19478 GCA_025399935.1 Amblyopsis rosae | reverse complement strand
TGTGTGTGTGTGTGTGTGCGTGTGTGTGTGTGTGTGTGTGTGTGTGTGTGTGTGTGTGTGTGTGTGTGTGTGCGTGCGTGCGTACCTCCAGGGTGTGAGAGGCCAGGTCTGGATGTCTCGGGGGTCCAGGGCCTCCACAGAGACCAGGGAGTAGAGTTGGACCAGCCTCCCTGCTAGGAGCGCTGCCAGCTGGGTGCGCTGAGCGAGAGGCTCCCCTGCTGCCTGCAGGCTGGTCAGCTGCAGCAGGGCCTGGTGGGCCTTCAGACTCACACGGGCCTGCTGCATGCGCACGCACGCACACACACGCACGCACACACACACATCACACACACATGTACACACACATGTACACACATACACACGCACGCGTACACACACACACACGCATGTACACACACACACACACACGCACGCGTACACACGCGCGCACACACACATCACACACACATGTACACACACACACACACACACGGTAAGACAACAGTAACCATCATATGACCCCTGACCCTGGAGGTGTTAGTGCCTTGCTCACCAACCTGGGCGTGGCAGAGCTCCAGCAGTGCGGTCAGGAGACAGTGGGGGGCGCTGTGGGCAGGAGAAGAGAAGCATTCTGATTGGTCAGACGCAGGGCTCGGAGGGGGGCTGCTGAAAGCCACGGGTGCTTTGGTCGTCTCTGATTGGCTGGGGTCTGGTGCCTTGCCCATCTCTGATTGGCAGGGGTCTGGTGCCTTGCTCGTCTCTGATTGGCTGGGGGCTGGTGCCTTGCTCGTCTCTGACTGGCTGGGGGCTGGTGGGTCTACTGGGATCTGAGGAGCATTAAAAACAACAGGCGATGTACCTGCTATCCTATGTTCAGCTAAACGTCACTTTGACAACGTAGTCTACTCCTAGGTATGCAAACCCTACAGTAAGTAGCATAGTACTAGACATTATTACTTTTAAGACTATTATGGGACGGAGAGTTCAGTGTAGTGGACTCTTCCCAGTTCCTCCTCCCTCCTCCCAGTTGTCAAAGCAACCTGAGACCAGTCCCAGACAAGTCCAGGGTTGGGTTTCAGTTGACTTGTCAAAACGGGCTCAAGACAGAGCCTAGGGGATATCTGGACAACTGGAGATCACAGGTGACTCTAATGTAAACCCCATTACGCTATAAGGCAGCTATTATCATAATACTTATGTGGCCATGACTATTGTATTTTCTGAGGTAACTCCAAAACATCCTCCAGTAAATCAAATGCTATGCTTTTATGGGTAGGCTTAGCTGTAATCTACAGGTGTAATGTTTTCATTTCACACCAAACAAATGCAAGCTAAGCTAGAAGTAGCCTAGACATTTTGAACATTTTTTGCTAAATGTTATGTATTGAAGATTTAGGCATACACAATAATTTTATGCTTAAAATTATTTAGACCGGGAGAAAACTCGATATCCGGGTTACGCATTAACAAAATACAGTGTCACGTCAGCTACGGCCGTAAGGTACACCGTAGGCTACACATAGGTGCGACGCAGAAGCATAAATGGGCCTTTAGCCATCTTAAATAAGCCGCTTTAGGTGACTTGGTCAATGTATGTAAAGCAGCGATCAGCTGGCCTGGTGGAGGTCATATGATAATCTAGGCTGTGCTCAATTTTAGTGTTTTCAGACTCCAAGCAACGATATATGTAGCTAGCTGCCATATATCTGTATCTATCTTTACGGAGGACTAGTCGTCATGGTTACCTTCAGGATGTAGTGGAGGGCATGTGGCTCCTGTTTGATCCGGGAACACACAACCAATAGGAACTCTGCTTCTTCTTTCTGTGTCTGAGAACCAGGAAGTCCACAGCGTCCAATCAGGTTCTAGAGCAACACAACATCATCCAATAATAACTTGCAAGAACAACACACCACCCAATGGGCTTAAAGAGACACAATAACATCCAATCAGCTTGGAGCAGAACACACCACCATTCAATCCGCCTCTAGAGACAAAATGTAGACCCAACATGTTTTCGTAATCTATTCCTGCTCTCTGATTACATTATTTAAACCAGTCTGTCTCCATGTACGAGCTGAGGAGTTTGTATCTAAATGTGCATTTCATAATCAATAACAGTACAATATTCATTAGCACTGCTCGAGGCAATTTTAACGTTATTTGACATAAATGTCCAATATGTTTTATAGATGTATTACCCAGGTTTGACAACGACATTACCAGTAGGTATTTAGATACCAATGGAGTGATATTAATCAGTTTTTTGAATCACTATGCTGTTGTACTAGTACGGTAATATAGCCTGGTGTAACCAGACCATATTCACACAGTTAATGTGGTCTGGTCACTCCATGTTGAAGTGTTCACAGTCATATCCTCCTACTGGGTGTAGACCTCTGGTTCATTTTGAAACTATTGGACAGCGCTGAACCAATCAGCGCTGCAACAACTGTTTTGATCGCCTCATCTAGCTCTACCCCCATTTAGAGACACGCTATGGTAACATGCTGTGTGACTGACTCCTGAACCTAGTTTACTCATGTTTGCTGTCTATAGAAACGGTAACAAAGGATAGATGTATGCTAATGATGTCATTGCCATAGCGACCCAGATGCCATAGATTCAGGAGTGTGAGAGTGTGTTTGTTGGCGTGCGTGCGTGCGTACCTGGATGGGTCTATAGATGTGAATCAGGTGTAAAATTGGCTTCTTAATCTGAACCAAAAGTTTGGAGACGAATGACAAAACCTGCTGAGACATTCCTGGAGGATACTGGGAGGTTGAGAGGAGGAGAGGAGAGGAGGTGGTGAGGAGAGGAGGAGAGAAGAGGGGGAGGGGAGGGAGGAGGAGAGTTATAAAATGCTCTAAAATGAAGACAGTATGCTGACATATAGTGCACACGTTGTCATGCTAATTAAAGCTAACTGTGTATGTGTTTTGACACACACATAAACATACACATGTTAATGTAGCCTAAAACAAGACCCTGGTTCAAATGTTGTGTGTGTGTGTGTGTGTGTGTGTGTGCGTGTGTACCTGTGCTTTTCCCAGTGTAACCAGCGTCTCCAGTATCTTGTGTTGCAACAGGTACTCCAAACAAGGCCCCGTCTCCTCCACACCCTGTCACTCAACCAACCAAACAACCTTTAATATGAGTGGGATGTTATGTAATATGTACCTGGGCCTGTGTGTGTGTGTGTGTGTGTGTACCAGTTGCTTCTCTTCGTAGAGCAAAATGTCCAGCATCTGTTTGAGACGCCATGGTATGTCTGTCTGCCTGACTGGACAACTCTCATCTAGGCGCGCACACACAAACACGCACACACACACACACACACAGATAGAGGCTGGTGAATGTAATCGTGGTCACAACCGGTTGTGGCAGAGCTATATTACCTGACCCTACACTCACTAGACACTATTAGGTACATCTTGCTTTGCGTAGTACCGGGTTGGTCCCCCTTTTGCCTTTTAGAAACGACTTTCTTGGTGGCATGCTTTCAACAAGGTGTTGGAACCATTCCACAGAGATGTTGGTCCATATTGACATGAGAGCATCTCCCGTTACACCACATCCCAAAGATGCTCTATTGGATCGAGATCTTGCGATGGAGGAGGCCATTGGGGGTCCAGTGAACTCATTTTAATGTTCAAGAATCCAGTTTGAGATGACTTGGGCTTTGTGACGCGTGCAGTGTTATTACATAATTCTATGGCAGTATATCCTGCTGGAAGCAGCCATCAGAAGATGGGTACACTGGTCATATAGGGGTGGACATGGTCAGCAACAATATTCAGGTAGGCTGTCAACTTGTGTTCAGAGAAAGTCACTTAAAGCCCCTTTCTTCCCTGTTCTGACGCTTGGTTTGAACTAAATGCAATGAGTTCAAACCAAGCAATTGAACAGGTGTGTACCTAATAAAGTTGCCTTGTGTGTGAACTATACACATCTATTGCATTGTTTGTACTACAGGGTGACAAGGGAGTTTATCTTCAAACCTCTCCCATCCCACAAGAAAAAAATCCAGTCTCATCCAAATCCCATGAAAAAGTTGGTAACAACAAATCTTGTCTCATCCAAATTCCAAAAAATGGCCTTTCATTCCCCCCACCCCACTCCCGTGTTGTGTTTCTGTCAGTTAGGGTAAAAAGAAAAAATAAAGAAAAAAACTGTAACGATCAGAGCCATAGTTCATGAAAATAAGTTGTCAAAATCGTTTGTTATTTTGATGTTTATTTTATGTAAGTTGTGCATTTGTCAATATTATTACGACTCCAGGTCCCGCCCACTCTCACCGACTTTGATCCTGTCCCAATCCCGTGGTTAATAATGATTTTGTTTCCCATCCCGCGGGAACCCCGAAAGAAATGTCAGTCTCTAGTTGTACACAGACACCATGTACATGTACTGTGTTTGCTTGCATACGTGCGCATTCATATTACTTCACAGTAACCTAAGACAGTATGCAGGTAAAACATGGTAACGAGAACATTTGTATTCTGTTATTTTATTTGTCAAATAACCAGTGGACGGCTGCGTCAATACTAACCAGTTGTCTGGATGTAATAATTTGTGATTCCTTTCCAGTGATCCAGAAACGACTCCAACAAGTCTACCGAGGGCTCTCGCTGAGACAGGGGAGATGTTAGTTAGAGAGAAGTACAGACAACACACGGGTTCATGCTTTGCTTGAGCGGAATGTGGCTGGACGTGCGATAGGCTGTCACACGACCCATATACTCATGTTAGCAGCAAGCTAACAAAATAGCATGTCCAATTCATTTGACTTGCGTCGCCATCTGACTACGGTACCGTATGAGGACTCCTGAACGTCAACACATAGATAACGTACTTTATACTGTTTTGATACTGCCGGACTGGTTACGGTACCGTACGGTAGTTGTAATTGGTTCTCAATTCTCTTGTCGACTCCTTCCTAAACTCCGACATGATCAAAAACACTACAGAACTTCCAACATGTTTACTTGTATTAACATTAGGTGACGTCAGACTCACAGTTTCCAAAGCCTGTTGGAACAAACTGCTCAGCTTGTTCAAAACATCCATGATCAATACTGATCAATACTTTGAATTGGTGTTTCTGTGAAATACAGCTCCATATCGATCCTTCCCGTCGACGTGAATCGCGTCAGAGCATGTAAAGGCCGTTCACGAAGATACAAGTCTCCACGGTATGTGTACAAACACTGCGTAACCTCACCAGCAGAGGGGGGTGTGCGAACGTATGAACACGAAACATTTTATTCAAAGGGATATCTTCAATCACAAATAGTTAGCAATTCCATTTAGGCTACAAATATGCACCTATAATATTTAAGCAGTTTATGTATTACTGTACTGTCATAAAGCACATTTTATGTAAAGAGTATTTTGTTTTTACAACATAGAAAACACAAATTTAATCTAGAGCTTTAAATGTTTTAAATATGGTTAAATTATTAGAACAGAACAATATATACCTGGCAGAGGTACATATCAAACATATCATTCTAATGTAGAATTCACATAAATGATCATTGTCAAACACCAGAGGAAACGGACTATGCTATAGTATGTAAATCCTCAATTATTTTCAGTTACAAGGCCTTGTAAGAGCAAAAGATTATTCTGAGCAGCCAAATAAACCCTGATATTCAGAAAGATGATTAAACAAAACCTAAAAAAAGAAACATTAAACTGATAAGCCCACATGCAAAAAAAAAGTGTATGTATGTATATGTATATATATATATATATATAGCGCTTATCAGTTTGTGGGAGGACCTTGCTCCCTGCATCAGTCCAATGCTGTATCATCTAATTGGCAGACATCCAGTTGAGCATTGTCTATTTCCCTGAAGCCGTGCTGCTCCTGGGAAAATATGTCTGTTAGAAGATAGTGTTTGCGGTTCTTCTCCTGCTGTTGTTGCTCCTGAACCTCCCTTCCCTTGGCCTCCAACAACTTCTGCTTCAGCTCAGGAATAATCTTCTCCCACAGGAAGTCGATTATCTCTACGAGGAAACAGTCAGGAGGATAATTGGCTCTGCCACGGAGGAACCCCACAGTTACGTGGGACAGAGTACACATGTAGTAACCATGTAGTAACCATGTAGTAAACGCGTAGTCATGTAGTAACTATGTAGTAAACGCATAATAACTACGTAGTAACCATGTAGTTAACACATAGTAACCATGTAGTAAACACGTAGTAACCATGTAGTAAACACGTACCTATGTAGTAACTGTGGTAAACATGTAGTAAACACACAAGGATAGTCAGGAGACGGAGACTGACCGCAATAAGACCGGTTGGCCCAATGAGGAACACGGGTTATCTTCAGCCTGCAGAAGGTCGTCTGAACGTAGCTGACCGTTACATTACTGCAACACACACATGCGCTACCGTTAACACCAGCAGCACAAGATCTATTACTGGTGCAGACCTGTGGTGCCTGTACTAACAGATTGTTAAAGGTGGAGTCAGTGATTGCAAGCTAAAGGTCTCCACATACTTGCCACGTTGGGTGGCACGCAGCCCTTCGCTTAGGGCGCGCCCGCCTCGAGCACTACATACTCCACGCGACCTGGAATTTGTGGCGTAGCGATATTCCCCAAAACGAAAGGTGGCAAGGTGGCACTGTATACAAACGTGTAGGAAGTTGAGGAAGTTGTGTGAACTCTCGTCTTTTCTATTATTTTGAGAATGTGTAGTCTACAACCCTGTTCAAGTTTATTACTTCTCAAGGAACACTGGATGTTTGATGTTCTTTCACGGAGAAAGAGCCAGCACATATATTCTGTCTGTTCGCCCGCTGATGAAAAGCATAGTTTGGAGTGTATCCTAGATAGCCTATGTAACTGAGAATCATACATACATCTTTCTTGCTGTTCACCGTTTGTAAATAGTTATTTAGTAGACTAACAACCATTTATCTTGTCTTTATATTTGAATCAGACTAGATATTAGTAGGACAATTATAGCATTATTTTCATAAACCTCTAGCCTACTCTAGAGAAGTGCACGTAATAGTACATTTTAGAACGGCAGGTTTCCTACCATCTATATTTTCTGTTTTAATTCTGCCCACACGCGCCGTCGCGACTCCGTCAAGTGTAAACTAGGCTGAAGGGTCTGCCCGTTCTGTGTGAGCGCTGAAACAGTGTTGCTACACAGCCCTGGCTCTGTACATGGGAACACAAACACAGTGGTGCAGACCGCACCACACAACACTGTCCCAGCCATGGCAATTCAATTTTATTCTGTTAATTGCGTTAAGCCAAGCTAACGTAGTGTCTGACTTCTACAAAAATCCTGAAAGCTTCCTAAAAGCTGTTGTGTGACACAATGCACTACCCACAAGGTAAAGAACCCAGAATTAACATTTCATAACCTGTCAAAATGGAACAAAGTATTGAGAGAGAGAGAAAAAAAAAAGGAGACCAAATTGTATACAAGCAATAAGACATGTTGCATTGAAAACTAAAACGGCACCACAGTAGCCTATGCCAAATGCTTTACCTGATAAAATAGTCGTTATTTCACCGTGTTAAATAATTATTATGGCACGCTGCGTCAACCAGTCACCACATGTAGGCATATGAAGTATCAGGATCCCACAGTTGTCCTATTTTCCCTGATACTGCCTCACATCTTGAGCTTTTCTCTACTCAAAACCTTGATATTTGGCTGCGACAGGTTATGAAAACTTAGTTCTGGCTTCTTGATCTTGTGTGACAGGATGCACTACCCACAACAGCTTTGACAACTTCTTGGTAGGTTTCAACTTTTTGTTAGAAGTCAGATATTACATTAGCTTAGCTTAATGCAATGCAAAGTCAATGCAAAGATACAGACTGTTCACCCTCCAATGCATGGTTATACGTTCTGATCACTATTAGCTCTCCTTCTCTGAGGTGAGCTCTGATTGGGCAACGTGTGTTGGCTCCTGGAGCGTACCAAGTGGAGAATAATGGAAGGGGGTGTAGTGGGAGGTCTGTTGGCTTATTTATTGTGGCTAAATAGTAATGACTGATGAATGATGCATTAAATATTTTAGGCAATGGTGTTATGTCAGGGCTATTCAATAACAAATTCGAGTGGGACAGATTTTAACAAGATAAACTGTAGGTGGGCCACAAATTTAACCAATTATTTCCATGAGCATCTATATGAGAGCGAGACAACAAACAACAAAATAGCCTATATGCGTACAGTCTATGTACGCCACCTAATGGGTGGGCTACGGCAGGGCTATTCCACTGCATGTTTTAGATCCCTTCCTGTGCCCTCGAGGACCAGAGGGAGCCCTGGTCTAATCGTGTGACTCACCCGATAACGTTAGCAACATGTTCCCAGTCGATGTCAGCGGCATCGTCCACGTTCATATTATATAGCCTGCAACACAGCGCAGAGCGGAATACATCAGAACATTTGCATTGTGATGGACTTTCATCTGGTAAAGCGGAGCGCGTCAGGTGCTTGGTACAGTGCAAATGGAAAGTATTCACAGCGCTTCACTTTGTCCACGTTATGTTACAGCCTTGTTACTAAATGGATTCAAATATGTTTTCTCAAAATTCAACACAACACCCCATAATAAAGCGAAAACGTTTGACATTTTTGCTAATTTATTTAAAAAAAGAAAAATATACATATGTATTCACAACACTGTTGAAGCACCTTTGCCAGCAATTACATCCTTAGTCTTTTTTAGTATGATGCTACAAGCTTGGCACACCTACTTTCAGGCAGTTTCTCCCATTCTTCTTTGCAGGACCTCTCAAGCTCAATCAGGTTGGATGGGGAGCGTCTGTGCACAGGCATGTTCAGATCTCTCCAGAGATGTTCAATCGGGAAGTCTGGACCACTCAAGGACATTCAGAGTTGTCCCGAACCCACTCCTTTGTTATTTTGGCTGTGTGCTTAAGGGTGGTTCTCCTGTTGAAAGATGAACCTTCCCCACAGTCTGAGGTCCAGATCACTCTGGAGCAGGTTTTTAATCAAGAATGTCTCTGTAGTACATCTTTCCCTCGATCCTGACCAGTCTCCCAGTTCCTGCCGCTGAAAAACACCCCCACAGAATGATGCTGCCACCACCATGCTTCACTGCAACAGTTTCTGCAGGTTTCATCAAGTTACATTTGAAGACCTTTTTAAGACCATTATGAAAGCAATTGATATGAAGGCAAATCGGATTCTCAGAATTAGCAAAGTATATTAATTTAGTGAAAGCTGATGGCCTTTAAAAAAAAAACAAAAAAAAAACTATTTTCTTGCACAAGTTGCAGCGGGCATCATATTCAACAACAGGCTTCAACCACACACTAAACATGGTGTTTCTCAAGTTGAGGCGAGGAGGTAACTCGGGAAGATGCCATTTGCCTATGGATGCATTAGCCCACATGCAGCAATGTGTGTGCTATAGAGATGAAACAAGTACTACTGAAAAAAATCTATAATATTTTAGGCAAATGCCTATTTAACACAGGTGTCAATAGGTGTTCTTGGCACCTGGTGTGAATGGCCCAGGTCATAATGCACATGGCAGCTAAGGACCTAGTTGATAGTTTGATCAGGGCAGATTCACAATATATATGTTTTAGTTAGACAAACTACTTTCCAACTGCATTTGTCCATTTACACCAAAAAAAACCCTGTAAACTTAATGTTAAGCATGGGATTCAAACCAGAGACCCTGGCGACCGATGTTTAATGAGTTAAGGGCTCTTCATACGGGAACATTGGTCACTTATTAACACTAGCAGGTCCAGCTTGCCGTGTGAAAAGCCCTTAAATCAGCACACAGTGACGACCATATGAATTAACGAGTGATTGTGTTTTAGGCTATTTCCTGGGTGTCAATGGCCAAATAGCTGCCGTGTGGCTGTTCTCTCCCGAACGAAGTCACTCCCTACATTTCCATTGTCTAACCGTGAGATGTAAGAAAATACAAACTACAGTAGTAAATATTAGCATCCGCCTTGCTTGATTAACATTGATATACTACGCTTTAGCTCAGTGTACGCTCCACATGGTGTGCCGGTGTTCTGACCATCAAGGCTGCCTTGTCGAAACATGCTACTGTTCAGCGCTTACACTGACTTACTTGTTTTTGCTGCCGCAAAACAAACACATTGTGTGATGCCTGGATCTAGGAGACTGTAGGCTACTTACTGCCGGGAAAGGTTGGCCTATTTACTGAAGGTTTTCAGCACGATTATCAGTTTTTAACGATGTACATCATTTAACTTCATAATCAAAACATTTTCTAAGACCCGTCAAAATCTCATTTAGGACATTTTAAAGGCGTAAAATTCAGATTTTTGTATTTTAGACTTCAAGACTTTTTTCTGGTTTCATCCGGACATGATGCTTGGCATTCAGGTTAAAGAGTTTAATATTTGTTACATCAGACCATCTTTCTCATGGACTGAGAGTCCTTCATGTGCCAATTGGCAAACTCCAGGCAAGCTGTCATGTGCCTTTAACTGAGGAGTTGCTTCCGTCTGGCCACTCTACCATATAGGCCTGGTTGGTTGAATGCTGCAGCAATGGTTGTCCTTCTGGAAGGTTCTCCTCTCTCCACGGAGCAAAGCTGAAGCTCTGTCAGAGTAACCATAGGGTTCTTTGTCACCTTACTGACTTAAGTCCTTCTCCCCCGATCGATCAGTTTGCACGGGCGGCCAGCTCTAGGAAGAGTCCTGGTGGAGCCAAACCTCTTCCATTTATGGATGATGGGAGGCCACTGTGCTAATTGGGACCTTCAATGCTGCAGAAATCTTTCTGTAGCCTTCCCCAGATTTGTGCCTCGATACAATCTTGTCTCGGAGGTCTACAGACAATTCCTTGGACTTCATGGTTTTTGCTCCGACCTGCGCTGTCAACTGTTATATAGACAGGAGTGTGCCTTTCCAAATCATGTCCAGTCAACTGAACTTGCTACAGGTGGACTCCAATCAAGTTGTAGAAACATCTAAAGGATGATCAGTGGAATCAGGATGTGCCTGAGCTCCATTTTGAGTGTCATGGCAAAGGCTGTGAATACTGATGTACATGTGACTTCTTTTTATTGTTTTTTACATTTGCAAAAATGTCATGGTATTGTGTGTAGAATTTTGAGGAATTTTTTTTTATTTTAATCCATTTTGGAATAAGGCCGTAACATAAAATGTGGATGTGAATACTTTCCGGATGCACTGTACATCTACCATCTATAAAAACTATCTAGATATGAATGTGCAAAATGTTTGCCAGTTTAGACAGAACTCGTAAAAGAGACCTAAATAAAGGTAAAATAATAACAGATGTTAAAGATTAAAAAAGGTATGAAATAGGCCCTACGTGTTGATGAGGTCTATTCTGGCCTGAAAGTTCCTCGCTCCTCCACTGAATGCAGGGCGTCCTCGTGGAGCAATCTTCTTTTTTAGGATCGTTAACCTGAGGCAGTGGAGATATTGATATGCATATCTAGAAACATTCACAAGAACAGTGTCTACATTTCTATTCTATACAGCACAAACTGAATGATACAGGCACATACAGACTTATATATATATATAACTTCTTTTGAGGACTCTCCAAGCGGTCTGTCTCCTCTATATAATATCTCTGGTACTTCTCCCATAGAGTTCTATTGAGGACTCTCCAAGCGGTCTGTCTCCTCTATATAATGTCTCTGGTACTTCTCCCATAGAGTTCTATTGAGGACTCTCTAAGTGGTCTGTCTCCTCTATATAATGTCTCTACTTTCTGGCCTGTATTTTTTTGAGATCTTTAAATAAGAGAACACTGCACATTCTTAAAAATGTAATACTATAAATATACTGTAAAGTAAAAATCTAACATATTATGCTACTAAATATACAGTCTACATAGGCCTAACCAACTTTATAGGTTAGGTATGGCTAATGCAGATTCGTCTATTGGCAGCCAGGGCATGGGAGGGTCTGTATCACTGTTCCAGTCTGTGCCATACTGTGTGTGTGATGTTTCAGTAGATCGGCCATTTATTACTTGGTTGGAGTACTGCTTTGACGCATTCATTTATTTATACAGTGTGCGTCCATGCACATACACACACGTTAGGTTTAGTGCGAACACTAATACCATTTCTCACGGCACCGGGACCAGCAGCGGGTCTGGACCTGGCAGCTGATTTGTTTCCAGGGCAGGTTGCTGCACAGCTGCTTCCTGGAGACCCAGGGCCCACCCTCGTCGCTGTGGGAACCAGCCCCAGCTGCCCCAGTCACCAGGCCCTCCACATGGGCCCGGACAGCCTGCAGCAGTCGAGACAGCTCATCGCTGTCCCAGGGACCCTGGCCGGTAGCTGGCAACACACACGCACACACAAGCACACACACATAAAACATAAATGGTCAATGGACTGCATTTATTTATACAGCGCCTATCCAAACATCCGGCCACTCAAAGTGCTGTACAGTACAGCCTCACTTTCACCCATTCACACACACACACATTCATACACTGATGCTCAGGGACACTTTGTGTCTTATTATACACGTTTCCTTTGCCTCATTTATTAAACGTCAAACAAAACAAAAAGATACCTCTATTTATAAATAATTGATTATTTATAAAATTGAAGTAGTAGTTAATAAATTACTATAGGCAGGCAGTAGGCTATTCATAATGCATGTCCATCCTCCCCTACTCACTGTGTTTGCTTACTTCTCCTAACCGCTGCGTAGGCCTGCCTGGTCTAGTCATATCGATCTGTAACAACGGCGTCCGCGTTTTGTCGGTAAAAATGGTTCCACTTCGACTATCTGTCAGTAGCTACGTCAAGTTATAGCCCACCTAATGAAAGAGGACAGCCACGTCTGAAGTGGTGCGCAGGATTTGTGCTCATAATTCACGCAAAAGATGGACAGGCGGCGATTGTCGTCACTTTGCGAACAACCAACCATGGTGGGCGACAGCAAAGTGAGTGAGCACGAACAGTAAACTATAAAGTCGTTAGCATTACGTGTGCATAATGCATTGATTGCATATACATACTGTGATACATACAGTGTGTTGTGTGTTATTTTAACTAAACCAAATGCCAGCCATGGCAGCTAGTGCAGTTCTACAAGCGTCATTTTGTGCCGTTATACTGAACATCAGCACGGCTCGTGATTATCTCCGGCATTCGAGGACAGACACTCATCCATTCTAAACTTTGCCACCAGGGGGCGATGCTGCTGTGGGGGCTTACAGAAGTGGGAAAAACGCATCTGCAGGGCGTGGACACTGCGGTCAATCTTCTTGGAGATCATCTTCCAGTTGTTACCATAGCGAGTGTGCAGTTTCTTCAGATCCTTCAACTCATTCTCAGTGAACCTGCACGCAAGCAAACACACACACACACACACACAAGTAGACAGAGGCAACGATAACAAGAATTAAGACAAGTCAGCCATTGTTGTTGTATGGATGGCACTTGCCATGGAGACGGCCTCTGACCTGCCCATGTAGCTGAGTTGGTTGTAGGCCTTTTTAGCCCTTTTGAAAATATTGTGACACGATCTGGGAATCCCATCAGCTGCAGGCAACCAGACAGACAGGCAGGCAGACAGACAGACAGACAGACAGACAGACAGACAGGCAGACAGACAGACAGACAGGCAGACAGTTGATCAGTTGTCTTATTTGCCTGTCAACATACTGAATCTCTCTAGATTCAGTATGTTGACACATCAGCAACATACTGTTCAACACAGTACTTGCTTTGCTGATTTACACTGTACTAATACTCTGTCTAAATATAATACAACCCCAGTTGTGTTTACCACCATGTAACATATTTCACACTACACTTATTAAATGTGTGAGCACTAAAGACACCTGTTTGTGAAGTTTAGCAAGTAGAATAGCACCCCTTTCTATTATTATTTACAGTAGGTCTTCAAGTGCACATATTATACAGGGCCTCATTACCATATTTTGTGCTTCACGAGGCACCATACTGTCTCAGTGACAAACAGGTCAGGACTGCAGACAGGTAAATCTATCACCCTTACTCTCTAGCACCTACATTCGTATGCATTCAATGCTATTTGCATTGTCTTACTGGAAAATGCAGGCATTTGCCTGGAAAATACCACATCTGGACAGCAACAGATGTTGCTACAAAATGTCAGCATCAATGTCAACTTTTGTTGGGCAGAGTTGGGGTTGTAAAAATAATAACCATGGTACCATTTGTATCACTCCGCTGGTTTACACAGTAGTGTTTTCATCTACAGATTAACTGCGTGTGTGTGTGTGTGTGTGTGTGTGTGTGTGTGTGCGCGCACACCAATCCTCTCATATAAACGATGCTTGGCCCTCAGTGCCTTCACGTCCGCAGCCTCGTCCCCAAACCTCTCGGGGAAGAACAGCATGGTGGCTGAGCTGATGCCTGTCAGCGCCAGGAAGTCATCCACGTTGCGTGCCAGCTGCTTGTTCTCTTTGGCGGTGAAGCGTCCCCAGCGCACTGCCACACCTTTAATGTATTGTTGTTATTGCCCTACTGTACAGCACTTAGTTCACCTTTGGTTGCTTTAGAAATACACTGACTTGACTACTATTACTGTGTTCATTTCATTTTCAGGTTAGTTATTGTTGACATCATTGTTTAGGCCAGGTTTCACACTCTTAAATCAAATGTCAAACTCCATGACAAGTGGGAACACCGATTATGATATGAACCACATTATTGGTTGTTATCTGATTATTAACTGTAAAGACGGCCGATTATGATATAAACCAGATTATTGGTTATCTGATTATTAACTGTAAAGATGGCCGATTATGATATGAACCACATTATTGGTTGTTATCTGATTATTAACTGTAAAGATGGCGTCTGACCCTTCATTGCGAACTCCCTGAAGCGAGGTAGGTCGTATCTCAACATCAGCGCGACATCACACCGCGACCTGCAAACTCTGGAGCGAACATCTGGGATGTACTTCTCCAGTTCATCCAAGTCGCCCGGCTCCAAGCTACATGGTCACACAATACACACTCACATTATGGCTGGAGAGGCCAAGTAACGCACTGCATTTAGTACGTTCAAGTGCAACTGCACCCCAGCACTGTGCCTGACTGACTCCACCCACTGCTCTGACTTTCTAAAATGCACCAAAAGTACAATGTGAGCAATGCCAGCAAGGACCTTGGGCCATTTTAAGGTTGTTATTCATTAAGAGACAACAGGACATTTACATGATGCAGAATGCATAGTACTAATGTTTTGAATTATCTTCACCCACACATTTCTGAAAAACGATTTAAAGCCAGGAGTTTGTAATTAGGACTGCCTGGATTAATGCCGGCCTTGCACCTAACGACTTCCAAGCGATTTCACTGTCGCAGACAAATTTACCATGTCGGAATAAAATCCTGAGTCTCGCTGGAGTTGTAGCGGTGTGCGGTGGCACCATTATCACCGACGACACAATTACACATTATCATCATTAGTAGCCCAGTAGTAGACTACTACTAATACACGTAGACTATTATTATCTTGTTACTGAAAGATTATAGTCATGTGATATCAGTCTGATAAGGCTACTCCCTCAGCATAGTTTTGACCAATCAGAGTTTGGCAGTGGCATGAGCTATAGTCTTATCTGATCAGTTCATTATTTATATTTTTCACCTAAGGATGCAAACTTGCCCTGGCATTGCAGACAGGCAGCAGGAGGAGTGATATCACGTCTCGCCACACATTCAACACATACTGTACGTAAGCATAGAGGGGCGCCGTTTCACTCATTTAACTATACTCCGAGAAATGATGGGAGAGCAACCGCACAGAAAAAAACTAAAACGTTCAATTAGGCCAACTACAGTCTGGTTGTGCCTAGTGCACACCGCATTATTGTCTTTGTGCACGGGGATTTAATAACAATGCGCAACTGTGCATATTTGAGCTGATTCTAGTCTAGCTAACTGGTTTGTTAGCAGCTCACTGGTCTAGCTAACTGGTTTGTTAGCAGCTCACTTGTCTAGCTAGCTGGTTTGTTAGCAGCTCACTGGTCTAGCTAACTGGTTTGTCAACAGCTCACTGGTCTAGCTAGCTGGTTTGTTAGCAGCTCACTGGTCTAGCTAACTGGTTTGTTTACTGGTACTCACAGGAAGTCGACCTGCGGCACAGCTCCATGCGATGTGAGCTGGCTTCCTGCACTTCTCATGTTGACAGAGTCCCCCCCCTCTCCTCCCCCACTCTCCTCCCCTCCAGCCTTTTGCTCTTCCCTTCGCTCCTTCCTCTTCTTTTTCTTCTTCTTCTTATTCTTTGATTCCAGTGAAGCTGCACGAAGACAAGGAAACACTGCTAGGACACAAGGACACACAGCTAGGACACACGGCTAGGACACAAGGACACACGGCTAGGACACACGGCTAGGACACAAGGACACACGGCTAGGACACACGGCTAGGACACAAGGACACACAGCTAGGACACACAGCTAGGACACAAGGACACACAGCTAGGACACAAGGACCCATTGCTAGGAGACAACCGGCCAGGGTGTGGTTGCTAGGAGATACCTGGGACTTTCTGCCTGGTCTCCTCCTCTTCTTCTGTGTTGTTTTGATCTGCCGTCACCGTGGAGACCTCCTCCTCCACTGGCCTGTGTTTCTTCTTCTTCTTCTTCCTCCTTGGTTCAGTCTCGCTGGTTTCCATGGCGACTGGTGTCTCCACGCCTTCCCCGTCTCTCTTCTTTCGCTTCTTGTTTTTCGCCGGCACCCCCTCCTCCTCCCCCCCCCTCTCTCCGGGGCGGTGCGCCCCCCATTCCGTCTCCAGGCTGGGTGTTGCCGTGGTGACAGCCGCAGGGGTTTCTGGAAGCTCAGAGACTGTTTTCCTCCTCTTCCTCCGGCGCTCCTTGACGTGATGCGTCATGATGAGGAACAGCCTTCACTGTGACGTGTTAGAAAAAAACCCTCCTTATTTACCGTTTACAAGCAGTTATGATACATTGGCCTGCCAGGCGGTTTTGCTGCAAAGTATGATGAGTCCAATGACTTGTCAAGCTACGCAAGAGCATTAACCACCAAAGATCACATTCAATGCTTGCAGCCACATTGGCAAAACGCCTAAAAGACGCTGGTTGACATGGGTGCTAAAATAATCCTCTGACATGGTGAAATAGTGACTGTTTATTAGCTAGGTAACGTAATTTAGCATGTTGTTCGCGCTGACTGTTTCAATACAGTGGGCAGGGTTTGCGTGAATTCATATAGATTTTTATTTATTTATAATACGGTAATGTATGCTAACAAAAAGCAAAAGTTCTGACTAAATACACAATAATAAAGAACGGGAACAAACTTACAACTCGAACACGCGTGTTGTGATGTTCGTTTGACTCGACTACAGCGCATGTGCAAACTAGAGCCCTGTAAAGAGAGTCGCGCCAACTCGGTTCACTCCAATTGAACCTATTTTCACAGCAATGGCGGATCGTGGAGCCTCAAAATAGTTCCCGAAAGTTAGCCTATACTAAAAGTACCATATAAATTATATTTTAACATGTAAATCGTTGCATTTATTGACTTAGCTAATTGCCAAAAAAGTGATATATTTGTATATATCCGGTTACAATTTAGAACTTCCGTTAGCGTAACCTGTTATTTCCACGGCTCTGGTGCAAACCGACAACGACCGGAAAGCACATCACAACGATGGTGTTGGCTACGTCACGTCCTGTCATCGCCTTATTAAATTAGGAATGCGATAAAATAAAATGTTACAATACAATAAAATTATATTAAAAACAGAGTAAAAACTCAGTTCGTCACAATTACAAATGTCTTGTTATTCTTCAGTAACTCGTACGGAGCTTAGATTTTTCAGTATTTAGCATTTGTTACCATAGCAACATCACGGGCGCAAAATGCTGGGTCGTTCTGTGAATGCGGTAATATTTTAGACTCAAAGTTTGGGGGGGAAAGTTTAGATTTTCCATGTTTTTAGTATTATATCAGAATAGTGACATGGTTAACTGTCATGAAATACATTGGTCAAGCTCAGGCACTTCAATAATATTGATTATGGGTGGAATGTTCATATGTTCACCGCCCTACTTCGCTGTGAGCGAAGCTCAAATCCCTTATTATGTGAAGGCGCCTTTGGGTACATTAACTTATCACAGAATGTAATAATGTAAATATTTAACAATATTTATATTTTCTAAATTAGCTAAATAAAGTTTGTTTAAACTCTATGACCCATTCAGAAAAAAAGCTATTGAAATTAGAAATTGTCAAAAAAATATCAAAACTTTATTTTTAAAAATCATGGACTGGTTTGTGTAGGGCATCTCAATGAGCAATTTAAACCATATTAGAACTTTCTGAAACATTCAGAGAAAAAGCTATTGAAATGTAAAATTTTCAACAAAGAAAATTACACTTCATTTAAAAAAATCTTGGACTGTGTTTTGTGAAGGGCACCTCACTGAGCTAAATAAAGTTTGTTTGAACTCTCTGACACATTCAGAAAAAACGCTATTGAAATAAAAAATGTCCTAAAAATATATCAAAACTTTATTTTTAAAAATCATGCACTGTGTTTTCTGTAGGGCATTTCAATTAGTAATTTAAACCATGTTAGAACTTTCTGAAACTTTCTGAGAAAAAGCTATTAAAATGTAGAATTTTCAACAACAAAAATTCCACTTTATTTAAAAAAACCGTGGACTGTGTTTTGTGAAGGGCATCTCACTGAGCTAAATACAGTTTGTTTTATCCTTCTGACACATTCAGGAAAAAGCTATTAAAATTTTAAATTTTCACACAAAAAAAAAAAAAACTTTGTTTAAAAAAATCATGGACTGTGTTATGTGTAGGGCATCTCACTGAGCTAAATAAAGTTTGTTTGAACTTTCTGAGATTCAGAAAAAAAGCTATTGAAAATAGAAAATATCAAAAAAACATTTTAACCCACCAATACTGGTTATCTGTGCTCCTACTTTCAAAATAACATAATTTTCTATAAAAAGCAGCACATTTCCATTTCTGAACAGTTAAACATATGTTTTAGGTTGATAGGTGATGTTGTCAGTCTTAAATATGTTGATTGTGTACTTTGTGGACGCTCCCTTACATGCGCTGGTTATGTGAAGACTGACGACAATGTTGCGGTAAATCTGAATGTCTGAATATCTGTCCAATATCAAACGTAAAACTGCGTTTACCACGGTGTGGCTGGCGTCTCCCTTAGAGATAGGGTGAGAAGCTTGGCTATCCGTGAGGAACTCTTGAGTAGAGCCGCTGCTCCATTTCTTCGAAAGGAGCCAGTTGGTACGGGCATCTAGTAAGAATGCCTCCTGGGCGCCTCCCTTGGGAGGTGTTCCAGGCATGTCAAACTGGGAGGATGCCTCGGGAAGACCCAGGACCAGGTGGAGAGATTATATCTCCACACTGGTCAGCCGGAAACCGATGGAGTGCCTACTCCAGGTGGGGAGTGAGTCCTTACCCCAAGTGAAGGAGTTTAAGTACCTC
>JAODTR010042723.1:0-19481 GCA_025399935.1 Amblyopsis rosae | reverse complement strand
AATTACATTTCAACATGTGGGTTTATATGGAGACAGTAGGGATTAATGGGAAACCATGCATGCATAATGTGAAAAAACAAATACTCAAATCCCAATATTTAAATCGAATACATACCCAACGAACGAATAATCGAATATTTGGGGCCAGCCGTACATGCTAGCTTTCCACAAATGTTTGCATTCATGTATACACGAGATTTTCCTGAGATTTCCAGAAACCATCAAAAGGTAGCGCATTTAGCAAATTTATGCTCAAAATCAATAGGTAAAAATACGCGATTAATTAAGCGCGATTACATTTTAATCTATTGACAGCGTTAAAATTTGTATTACATGGTTTTACACAATTAGTATTTTCACATTGCTTTAATATTTCTTCAAGTATATTCGGCAAATAAATAAGCATTTCATTTATAGTAGTGTACTGTACACACAGTAGGGGTTTTATTGTGGTTTTTTTTTTTTTATGTATAATATGAAGCCGGCTCTGACTTCACAACTGCAGAGCTTTTGTAGTGGCTCAAAATGTAAAATAAATTAGTCAACATTAGGGGGAGAATAGCTCTACAATTATAGGAGAATTCATACCAAATGCCGTAAATGTAAATACGGTCCATTATGGGAATAATGGCAGGTAGAGAGACTTACGGCCTCTGTGAACGCCTCACAGTTCTGTTCCTCGTGGGCGTCCAGGAGTTTCTGTCAAGCAAAGCAACACTGGTCAGTCCCAGACAAGCACACAAACCAAAAAATGACGTGAGGGCGGCCATTTTTCATTCATTCATTTATTCATTTCCCGCGGTTCTCTCCATGCGGATACCTTCAACAGCTTGCATTCTCTGGAGTCTGAGAAGGCGGGGAACATCTCCTCGTATTTTTCCACAGCAATCTGTGGAAAACGTACAGTGTGTTGACATTCAGTAGTGAGACCCCCCCCACACCCTTCCAATTGTTCCACGCTGAAATAACCTCACCTTAGCATTCAGCTCATCCACAATGAAATGGCACAGGGAGGCTTTGAAGAAGTACTCTTTGGCACTGTATTTTAGCAGTGGGTTGTCCATGGTGTTGGCACCGACCTACACACGCGCACACACAAGGTACACTACTTGATTTGTGTCTGGAATTCCCCTTGTTGACAGAACCCGCAATCAAAAAGCACTGAATGCTCTGTGTAATGCACTACACTGCTAGATAATGCACCTCTTTGCCTTCACACAATCAACAAATGCACATTAAAAGTACCAATATAAATATACAGCAGACGGACACACCTGCTCATAGATCTCAATGGCTTTCTGGTATTGTTCCAGCTGGGCACTGTAAGCTCCAACCTTGAGCAAACACTTGTTGGCCGAGCTGAGAGAAGATGAGGAGGACACAATTAATGAATGAATGAATGAATACAAAGATGGTGCACATTAGGGATGGCACGATCCAGTTTTTTCAGTCCTGATACCGGCACTTTGGGTGTCGGCCGATACCGAGTACCGATCCGAGTGTTAAATTAAGTTTTAAGTTAATTTGCAAAGTAAATGACAGCCAGTCTCCATTTTAGGACAAATGCATTTTCGAAACCTGGTGCTGATAGTGTGGCCTGGGTAGGTTAGACATGGCTGATGCTTGACAGTAGACCTATGTGTAAATTCATTTAATTGGATCAGCCCCATAGATCAGTTACAACTGTCCAATTATACTGATACTGATCCAGCTATTTAAGTCAGTATAGGACCAATTATCAATCTCAGTATCGTAGCCATTCCTATTGCACAATATTATTTAGGTGTATCATATAGCACATGGAACACTATCCATTTATCTTTTTTTTTTTTTTAAAGTAATTCATTCAATTACCTCATATGTTACAAATCACATTTAGTGTGCTCGCACACGCTCGCGCACACACACGCACGCACGTACACACACGCGCACGCACGCACACACGGGACTATTTTACAAAGCTATTAGCTTGTTGAAAATAATTTAATATAAATGAGTTATGCAGAGCAAGAACTATACCTGTTAGATTCCTCTCCCTTATAATAATCTGCAGCTTGTTCATAATGTGCAATGGCCTAAGAGAGGAATTAAAAACATTAATATGTACTTACATTATATATATATATATATATATATATATATATATATAAATTAATTAAATAAATAAATAATACCAATACAGTTTTTGCCAGACCATTGTGTTCACTGGCCATTTTTAGTCTTAATGTTATTCCCACAAACCTTTTCAATGTCAACCAACTCTGACTCGTAGATCTCCGCGATGGTGATGTGGTGTTTGGCTGCGATGGTGAACCTCCCCTAGGTGGAGCAAGAGAGCAAAGAGGCATCGTTACTGGCTGGGCCTGGCACAAGTTTCAGAAGAGGAATGTGAGATGTCGTCATCTACAGTGCTGGGAGCAGTGAGAGCAAGCAACGGCCTGTGCTGTACCTTCCCATCTAGACGTCATTAGCATTCTAGATGGGACTAGAATGAAGGCAAACTGTTGACCTCCCTCGCAGCGAGGACTAAAACTAGGAAGTTTTACCAGAGATAATATAACTTCAAACATAGAGGTTCCAACAGACAGCACTTTTGGAAAGAGAGGGTGACAGTTTACCCTTTATGCAGACCAGAATGATCCAGCGTTCTATGCAAGTCAATGGGAAGGTAGAGATTTCACCGTACAATTGCCCATTATTTGTCTGAGTAGATCACATTAATTCCCAAGTACCGACGATCAATCTGCCACAGCAGTATTTCTGCAGCAAATTGTTTTGAAGTAAATTGACTTTTGTTTCAAGCCATGCATGGTAGATGTATGTCTGGGCGCTGCTTACGTCAGCCTCCACAGCAAAATGCCGTTAGTAAGACCGGAAGTATTAAGAGACCAGAAGTATTCTCTTTTTTGAGTCCATTGAAATGCATTACAGTGCTGCATCTTTCTATCATTATAAAATCTTTGCTTTTATCCTGGTATCCCTTCACCCACCTGGGCTGTGCCGACAGTGTAACCTAATGGTCGCTAGGTGCTACTGGGGTCTCGCATTAACTAAGCCTGTACAGCTGAACCTCAGTAGGTGCAGTAGTGGTGTTTAGATGCAAGTGGAGTAATTAGTCCTACTCATTTTGAATACTGGGTTACTGGAGCAGGACCAACAGAAGTGCACCACATCACAGAATGGAAATAGAAGACAAGATGGTGAGATGTCTCCAGCATGCAGCCTGTATCAGTTGTTCTACAGACCCAGCAGTAGAACAGATGACCAAAAGGGAACTTCTGCATAGTATGTCAATATGATCACACCTCACAAAACATAAGCAAAATATACCAAGATGTTCACCATGATGGAGGCAATATTTTATTATTTAATCAATGTTGACATATTAAAATGTAGGACATTAGGAGACCTCATGCATTTCTAAACACAATAAATCCTCTATTTTGCCTCCTACAACATCGATATACCGTATATAGACAATTTATAGGTTTTGGGGCTATCCTACCAAAATGTAGCACTTTGATGACAGACAACATTAGTATTTAATCAAGTTAAGGATGGTCATTTATTGTGTGGAGTACACCATAATGAATGACAAACGCCTTTTCATTTGACAGTTCCGTATTTAAAGAACTGAATATAATGCTTCCAAAATGTTTATTACAACAATAATAATAATAATAATATTAATTACGTTTATGATTTTGTGACACATTTTGCAACAACACACCGTTCAAGAAGACAAAAGGTGACGTGACAAGAAGGGTTGTGTGTGGGAGTTGGTCTCTCGCTCTGCATCTTACCATGTCTGTGTATATATCGATGGCTGCATTTAAACACTTGATTGCCTCTATTGGCAGCATGAAGGGAAAAGGAGGCAACAGTTAGCAAACATTTGTCAGATAGACCTCTCAGTGGAACAACACTTCACAACACTCTAGCCTAATCCACAGATACTGTTATGGAGGGGAAATATAACATAATGGCACTTTATTTGAGCTGTAGACATTTTTAAATATAAATAATGGGGAAGGCCTTGAATCAGGGTTCATTTGTGGTTTTACTCAAGTCTTCTGACTTGCTTCGGTATCACATTAATACTGAGGGATGACATCTAGAACCGCTGAACAAAAGTCATTCAGCATGCTTGCTGATATTTTTAGTAAAGTGACTATCTAGCACACAAACCCATATGCTTCCCAAACCCAGGCAGGCCAGGCCGCTGATGGAATTTATCGTTAAAATTAGGTCATTTTGTTGAAGCCTTAATCCTAAAAAAGGTTACAGTGCATACAATTTACAAGCAATGGAGCAGGTAGGTGTTAATAATCTTGCTCAGTTATGTTTACGCGTAGGCTGGGAATGTTCAGGATTAGACACAGGACCTAGTCCCATATTGCTATTACAATTATTACTTAAAAGGAGATGGGAGGTCAAAGAGTGTCACAGTTTAGCCAAACACTGTCCTGCTCAGACAATGCAGTAAAAGCATATTCTAATAATCCCTCTTTTGATTACCGAAGACAGTTACAAACTGACACAGGAAATGCACGTGGATGCGTTTCCTCCACTCAACTACTTCCTGTGGACTAAGCCCAGTTCCTCCGCCTCATTTCCACACCGCAAGCTGGCAGAATACTTCATCAGGCCCACTGTACATCAGCCTACATTTCGACACCACCTGCCCTATTTCAAGTACGGAATGGTCACTCATGACTAATAATGAGCAGTGCAATAGCAACAGTCAATAATAAAACCATGAAAAAAGAAAACATTTCATAAAGAAAATACATAAAAACTCACCATTCGGGTCAGCTTTCTTAAAAGCGTTTCCGGCATCAATGAAGCTGGTAGCAGAGTCGTGCTTGTTTTGGAGTTGCATGTGGAGACGTGCTGCCTTGCAGAAGGCACTTCCAGCAGCTGCAGAGAGGAGATGGTGATCAGGACAGACACATGGTACTAACATTCAGTCTTCAGCGTACTAGGCACGCCCCGATATATCGGTCTAACACCGTATCGGCCGACATATCTGCAAATAAGATGACATTCACGGATGGCCGATGTTTATCTGTTGTGTGGATTTTGCACTGGCTAAATTGTATAGGATTATGCATTATGATAACCTAACCACCAAATCCGCTAACAGCCAGTGCCTCGACACGACTATGGCATAGAGTAAGAGGGCCGTAATGGGTGCCGTTAAACATCGGTATCGGCAATCAGCTATTGTGTCAATTTAAATATCATCAGCCCAGAATTTCACAATCGGTGCATACATATATTCAGGGGGAGGTCTTAACATCGGCATTGAAACAGAAACCCACCGCTCCAATTCTTGGCCATCTTGAACATGTTGGCAGCTCTGCAGTACATCTCACATGCCTCTTCCACCTTGTGAGGTCCTCTGAACAAACGACGGGAAACACCAATAAAGACCGTAAGACGAAAAGGTCACCATGACACCAAATACAACAGAACAGTGGAGATTCTCTCTCAGGTTAAATATGCATCTGATTTCCTGCTGCAGATGTGCTGAAGGCAGATAAGAGGCTAAGGCACCAGGGTGTGTTACAACATAGATGTGACTCCCATTGGCAGGCTAGTAGGTACAATATTGCCAGAGAACGGAATTTAACAGAAAGGGTTCCACATTCGATCTTTGTAAGGGGGAAGGGGGGGGGGGGGAGGGAGACTTTCACCATTTATGCAAACCAGAGCTACTGAGCGTTCCATGATACCAATGGTCAATCTGAGGCCACAATGGAATTTCTGCAGCAAAATATTTTGAGGTAAATTGACTTTGTTTCAGGCCATGCATGGTAGATGTATCATCTGGGCGCTGCCCTCGTCAGCATCCACAGCAAAATGCCATTGGTGACACGCCCACTTAAGAGACCAGAAGCCTTCCAGTTTTGCTTCCATTGAAATGTATTACAGTGCTCCATCTGGTTATTGGTCCAATATCTTTGATATGGCTTTATACATCTCCCTATTCTCCATGACATGGAGTAGACCTCTGGGAAAGCCCTTAAACTCAAATAATAGTTTGCCCATCCAATCACTGGTGGATATCATTAAGTAGCCTGAGAAAAGACCCTGGCTGCACAGGAGATGACGTTTTGTAACATCTAGCGTAATATAGGACAACTGCTAGAATAGAGTGTCCTAGGGTGTATTTGAGTCATGCATTTGTAAGGAAGCTTCACACACGCAGCACACATGATTTTATTGTTTGTCATACCACGTAAAACGTCAAAACACATTCTGCTGGCTTGTGTGAGTTCATATGTCAAAAAGGCATCTTAATTGTAGGATGATGCTATATTCAATCCCGTTAAAAGAGAAAAAGCAATTGCTTTATGCCAATAAATAAACAATGGTAATGGGCCGGGGCACACAGAAACGCAGTTATCTGTGAAAACAATGCATGATGGTTCACTCTAAAAGTAATGCAGAAAGCATTGATCCTATACGACTAACATTCATATATTGGCGTGAATTAAATGGAGTCGTGACTTGTACGGTTGTTTACATCGCTCAAAAGAAAAAAAAAGGATTCCAGTGAATGTACCCGGTACCGTACGGTATGCATCGGGTTATTCACATTTTGTGTTTCCATCATGTTATCGAACACAAACGTCACATAATTCCTTGGTAGAGAACAAGTGGAGTAACAACGTAAAATGTGCTAATACTTATAAAATAAATGTTGCATGCAAATACGACGAGCTATCATGAGCCGTTACCTACAGTAACTAGCCAGCTAGCTAGGTGCTCGGGCTTTGGTGCAGTGCTCTTACCCTCCAAACATCCCCCCAAGGAAAGATCCCGACGATTTCACTTTTTTGTCAGCATCAGCCATTAGCTGAATCGCTTCCTTTTCTTTCCCAGTGTTGTCCATTTTGACTTGTTTTAATGCATTAACTAGCAACTAGTTATAAATAGCGGATTGGATTCCACTGTGGAAAGCAGGATTACCGTCGATGGTTTTATTTGGCGTTAGACACTAGCCAAGGCGTACACCTGCTCAGCTTTGTCGAGTGGTGATGCCTCATGGGATATGTAGTTTTATTTCGACAACATAAAACTTTGAGTGCAGGGAAACTGAACTACATCTCCCGAGAAAAATGTGAAGTCTTGTTACATAATATTATTCACCAAATGCCACAAAACCATTTTATGTTGTTAACTGTTTATATTATATTGTGTTTACACATTTGTACCGTATATTGTTTTGTATAACAATAACATGATGACATACAGGTAAAATCCACGGTGATAACCTAATTATAAAATCTGTCTTGACTTCGTATGTCGTAGGATGTGTGCATTTGTCTGTGCCGGGGCCTACATCCCATTCGCATGTACAGGTTAGCGCAGGTTACATAATATAATAAGAATTCAACGATGATATGGCGTCATGCCAGAGTAGATGCCTTGTGAAGTCACAGTAAATTCCACCGGACTGTACAGGGAGGGCAAATAAGAAGATGTTACGAATAACGTGAGACCGCATGAAACGCGCACACGGCCAAGGATCAGCTTTATTAACGAGATAAATGACCGTGGGCCTACTAATGCGGATTGTGTCAAATGTACAAATATTTACAATTCCACTTATAAAACTGGAGAATATTCGGAGCAATCGTCAGTGGTTAATACATATCTGGAAAAAGCGTCTGCCCATTATAGAAAATATACTAAGCCCTAAAACTGTAGCCTAAATGTATTACTTAAAAAATAAAAATGTATACTAATATTTGAGAAATGCAGTGGTCTTAATTAGAAAAACTGTTGTAGAAAAACCTAATATTGTAAATGTTTCAGTAAGAACAGAAAAGTTTAATTTCAATTTAATATTTCCATTTATTTAATCCAATATTGTCATAGCAGTAGTATTACTGACATTAATTATTTCTAATTCATTCAAAATGTCAAATCTGCAGAGAATGATGTTTCTAGCGGTGTTTTCAATACTTAAACAGCATTATCTCATGAATACAATCTATATAATGTATATTTAATTTTTTACACAGTAACATTAACACTAAAAAAAAAAACGTACTGACTGAAAGTGCAAAACATGCTCTCTTAGTAAAAACCATGGTAAGAGGTTGGCTGAGGTTCTTCATGTTGATAATAGAAAACCATCTAATTTGCACATTAGTAAAGCAATTCTGGTCTGGAAGTTTTTCAGTGCATATTAAAGCAAGATTATTTCACTGCATTCAGAAATATTATAATATAACTTGGTGTATGGTAAAAATGGTAGTATGCACAATCTGCCTTAACTGAGTACCTGAGTTCCACTCCATTATAGTATCATTTTACAGCCCTAAAATAAGAGATTGTTGCGCTGGATGACTTTTGGTTCTGTGTCAGCATTACTTTCCAGTAAAGCACATTTATCATGAGAATACAATACAAATTATGTTTAAAAACACAGGAAAATACATTTGGTTCAGAAATAAAATTCAGAACACAAGAAGTTTTTAACTGAAAACATATATTCTAATTTAATCAGTAATTTTAAATTTGTTTAATTTATAATATAATTTGTAATGTATTTTTATGTGCAAGTGTACATCTGTAAAACCTAATGTGGATACAGTATAATAGCACATTAAGTATAGTCATAACTTGTGAACCATGCATGCGCGCGCGCGCGCGCACACACACACACACAGAAAATAAATTCCTTGAGCATACAATAGTTCACAATGTTGAGTAGAAAATTAAGCCCCATTTCTTAATAGGCCTCATTTGTGAACCTCATAATAAAAACGATAACAAAAAATAGAAAAATTACATATATGTTCATGTGATACTGTGACACAAATTTGGCAAAAATAATGTATTGCTTCAGCAGCCATGTTCTTTTTCACCTGCTTCACCGTCCATGAAGAAAAAAAAAAATACATAGCCTCCTCATACCAAAAAAATTTACAAATAAAATAAAATACAAATATTGTGTTAGTGTCTCCAGGTCCCAAAATGCCTGCCCTAGCTCACAGCGTATCTCTGAAACAAAAGTGCAGTATGGGTGGCTGTAGTAGGAGGGGTAGAGGAGAGCATAATACTAAGAGATGGTGGGTAGTGATACTGGTGTGCGCTAGTATCTAGGAGGGGTAGAGGAGAGTGTAAGACAGGGGTGGTGGGTAGTGATAGTGGTAGCATCTAGGAGTTGATTCCAGAATCCGACGTGGCGGCGACGGCCTGGTCGCCCTCCAGTGGTGCTGGGCAGGGGCAGGGGGAGGGGCAGAGGGAGGTGCAGGGGATGGAGTATGTGGAGCAGGAGCACTTCCTGCGAGTCTCCTTGCTGATCACCTCCTGCAGGGAATGCTGCTCCTCCACCTTGAAGATGTTGGCCTGCTCCCCTTGGTCCTCGCAGATCCTGAAAGGGATGCCAAGGGAGGGTGGGGGCAGTTAACACGGGCGGTAGCCACGGTTACGGCAGCATTCCCTTCCCCGTGTGGAGCTCCAGCTATCAGTGATGCGGCAGTCCAACGTGCTAACCTAGCAGGTTTCCCATGATAATGACACTTTCTCTTCAAGAGCTACAGTAAAACATTATGTTTACCTTCTTAGATAAAGCATTGTCATTATTGCATACAAGATAACTGAACAAAAAGGAGGTTTCAACATTTTGTAGGGTGTTGAAATGTAAATACTACTACTCCAAACTACCTCGCTAGTGAATCATTATTACACTACAGTGTCAAGTAGATTAATTTCATGCATCCATGTTTCACGATGGCAACTACATTGCAGCCTAGTGTAATGAGACCCAAAATTAACTCTGTGAGCACATGCTCCATTGATGATTGTCAACAGTCTTTGCATTCATGGTCAAATTAAGCTCTGGTAAATTTTTTAATTATTGGAACAGCCAATTAACCAATCAGCGTTGCAACAACCATTTATCAATTCATAGCACTACCACCATTTTGAAATAAATGCTAGAATTCAACACTGTTAGCCACCCACTGGTCACTGATTGGTCCGCCATCCAAAGTAGCGAAAGGGTTATCCAGACTATAAAAGCAGCAACAATTGAGCTGAGAGCAATATTTAAGGCTACAACTACCGACATTAGAATACTGCACTTCCCAAGATATACACCAGCAATGCAAATAAACCCATTCTGCATACTGACATCTTTCAAATGCAAAGGAATATACAGTATGACTATTAATACTAGGCATATTCAGTTAAAAACCATTCACAGATGCAGATAACTAACTCTATATGTATGTATACTCTGTATGTATGTGAGGATCATGCTTTTAACACATTTAAAGTCAGTAGCCATGGGTAAATGTGACTGTTATACAGTTTGAGGCTTGATTTGACACATATTTGAAGCAGATTTTTCAACGGCCATCTCATGCACTGTCAAAGTTGTTTACTTTGACAAATTAAGGTAACTAGCGCATCCAAACACAACACACATGCATAAATCCGGTATAGACTTAATAGTCAAGTAGGTACACTAGTCCCAAAAATGATACACAGGGCAGTTGACCAATCGAAATGTGTTTTTTAGTTCAATCAAACTATTAAGCCCAATGCATACCAGCGACACAATACGCCACTGTTCTATGAAAACACGAGAGAAAATGTTAGCAGCACGGTTCTGTTAGCAGCACTTCTTCTCTGCTTCCCGTTGTACCTCGACTACCCCGCTGGTTAAAATGAAGGCTAAGCTATGTGCAGAAAGAAACCGGTAGCCTAGCATGGATAATCTAATGCTATCAAAATAATTGTACTGCTCAGATCATTAAATTATCAAATTATAAATTACAAATACAAATGGTAAAAAGATAACTAGAGGCAAACCACTGACGGCATATTGCCTGATTGACTTGCGATATGTGTGCGCTGTGTGTGATGTTCCCGGTACTTCCTATGGGTGTCACTTACACACACGCACACACGTGTCACTTATAACACACATGATTCGACGCACTGCCGGTGTGAGTTGGGCTTTAGGCTGCAAAGACGTCTCAACTGACGGTTTCAGACACTGCTCTCTGATGGAGAATACCAAGTAGTGACGAGATAATCCTAAAGGCCACAAGAGAGGTCAACAGTCTTGCATCATGTCTAGGAGCATCACTTCCCACTATGTATAAAGAGGGGAGATATGGGCTCTCACGCAGCATTTGGAGTCCAAAGTAAAACACAAACAACCACAGAGCAATAGGGGTGCGTAAACAAACAAAACACAACCAGGAACCAGAGAGACATTACGGGAATCTGGAGAACTTCAGTGAAAATTTGGCACCAAGCATTCACAAATTCTGAAAGAAAGAGGCACAGTAATGACGAATACCCTGGACATGTCAAACCTAGTTTCAATCTCACTTTTCAGAGAGCTACAGACTGAGTAACACTTGACTGTTCTCTGCGGGGCAAGAGTCATGGTGTAGCGGCATACATTCCTGACGCAGCTGAATACGCTAGCTGACCATGCAGCTATGGTCACAGCAGGACCAGTTCTTTGTCCCAGAACAAACTTTAAGCAACATCTTTTCATCTCATCTACCAAACAGTACAAGGTGGCATTAGCTTATGACAACACATTCTCAAGCCTGCCTGTACTTGATCATATATTATTATAGTATTAAAGTACAAAACTAGCAGGACAGAGAATACAGCTTTGGCCCGAGAGATAATAAAAGCTACAGCTCGACAAGGCAACTACTGCTTTTGTAAAAATAAACTCAATAAAGTTATTTTCACCGGGATGATTGACAAGGGGTACCAAAAACAGTGGTCTAGAGACCCGAGTGACCCCTGGAGCCAATCGTCATACAAGTAGTTCTCACACAAAATGGGTGGATGGTTAAGAAGATAATTACCCGAGAAGGAACTACATTTCAACCTGTCAAAAGTCAACTCGGTCTGCGCATTACACTCAAAATAAACCTTAAGATATCTGAGAGGAGAACACCCCCTCTGTGTTTCTGAATGTACCGTACACACATACATGTACGTGTGTGTACACAAGGACATGTAAATCCTTAACTGTAGTCAGGCTCAAGCCTGTGGGCTCCCCGTGTGGACTGTGTGTGTACTGCAGGTGACACACCTGTCGTAGATGAGCCCGTCGATGCCCTGCTCTCTCAGCCGCACCCGGTTCTCGTGGTGGTTATTGTCGTCCCCCCAGCAGAACACCACCAGGCCCTTGGCGTGGGCCTCCTTGATGTAGCCCAGGTGCTGGAGCAGATCCTCCGTGTGAGCACTGATGCCCTGCAGGGGGCAGAGGAGGAGCCAGGCGTGGCTTGGCAGGTTCAGCAACAGGGATACATTCAAGTGGGTACATGGACCTACTGGCCACTAGATGGCACACTACTAACATGCCCCAGCATCTCACGAACATGAACACACACACACACACACACACACACAGAGAGAAAACAATGAACGGCAGTTGGGATTACAACACACACACACACACACACACACACACACACACACACACACACACACACAGACCGAGTGTGAGGTCATTCTCTGCTCAGGACACCATTACTCCACTATATCTTTACATAGAAAATAGTTTGCTGCTGTATTTAGGCGTAAAATAAACACATAGATCTCAATAAGTGAAAAGGGGAAAGACACACACGCTGATCTCTTCTGCACCTTACCAGAATGTTCTCGCTCTGGGCAAAGCTCATCGCAATCGGGGTCGTCTGGCATCGGATGTCCATCAGCTCGGGGTAAATGTTGGAAACGCCCTGAGTGAGGAACAGGATGGGGTACTTGTTCTGCTTCTGACGCACCCTATAAAGGGGGGTGATAGGAAGCATGTTAGCTAACACATAACAGCTGATTCAGTCAGCAGAACTGGAGTCTGGAATCGTTCAGTTCAGATCTATGTGAATATTTTGGATAATAAAAAAAGAAACATGAATATAAACAATAATCATGTTAAATTTAAAATATTAAGCAAATATATTTATTTTATATATCCCGATACCTATACAAGACTACACTGAATCTAAAATTACACTTCCCTTCTTCCCCGGACCCAAAGGAATATTTTAAAGGGTCACATGTCAAATTTGGCCAATCACAGCTCGAGCTATTCAGCGACCATTTCTAGTTATGTCATCGGTCACCCCAAAGACGGCCATGATGGAATTTCTCAATGACTCAGACTGTAGAATAGTACATACATTACTAAAACAGTAGCATATATAAGCACAAATATGTTTATTTATGGACTTATATGTGAATGTATAAGTCCACACACATTTCAAATTTTCTGACATTCATAATAAAACCCACAGGCTTAATTTGACACCAATTAATGTATGAGCATGCTTTTATGAAACAGAAAAAAAAATGTATCCAGGGATATGGAGATGAAGAGGTTTTAAAAATTGTTATCTTTTCATTCCTAATCATCATTTGGAGCGATCCATGAAGCAGAACAGGATATTTCCACTCTCTAAAGGCTATTTCTCCAAGACCTAATCTAATCTCAGAGCCACTGACAGAGCCATGAGTAACCTGGTGCACTGACATGGTGCAAATGTCTGGGTTGAAGCAGGAGAAGACTATTCGTCGACTGGCAGCATTCTGGAGTACACACGACAAGATGATGTCCAGGAAGGTGTTCATGTTGAAGTAGGACGATAAGTTGCCCTCCCATGAGCCGTCCTGACCACAAACAAAACCGCAGAAATGAAAACGAGAATAAAATAGAGGCCATTTTGGAAGCCGATGGTATATACAGCCACGGGGAAAATGGTGAGACCACTGCACATTTTTCAAAATATAATAGTATCAATGTACTGTAAATGTCAAAAAAACATTATTACATCTAAAATAAATATGTACATCAATAGTACAATTCTGAGAAACTGCTGAGTGGTCTCTTAATCTTTTTTTGCGGCTATATTCATAGATATGCACAGACATACAGTATGTGGTATATACAGTACACACATACAGTAGGAGCATCAGAGTTACTGCGTTATGAAAACCCTAGCAGGACCCACCTTCATCTGGCAGATCCACTTGAGTTCAATGTTGAAGCCCACATTCTCAGGGACCGCATGGAATATCTGGACAGGCACAGAAGACACAATCCTACATCTAACTTTGATGTGACAACTGAGCTAAAACTCAACTCCTGGTCCAAGCTCTAGTGAATTTCCCCCTAGACTACTGCAACTGACAGCATGTAAATGCCACAGCCCGTCTGGTATTCAACCAACCCAACTACTCCCATGTGACCCCTCTCTTCCGACAACTTCACAAGCTCCCCATTGCAGCTCGCATAGAATTGGCGTACAAGGCAGTAAAGAGAACTGCCTGGAGCTACCTCCAAGCAATGGCCCCAGACCACTTGTCTTTGTGTTCCAGGGCCCAACAAGAGCATTTCGTGCCAGTGTCTCAGATGGCACTGCTGTCGCTACGAGGTCTGGACTCGCTCATCAAAGCTTAGACAACACAATGGTGGGACGAGCTCCCGGCAACAGTCAGGACTGCTGAAACACTACCTGCGTTCCGCAATAGACTAAAGTCACACCCCTTCACAGTCCACCTTGGTTCCTCGACTAGTGACCTCTCCACGTCTTAATAGTCTCCTTCGAATTCCCTTATCTTCTATCTGCTCTTAATTAATGCCCTTCGAAAAATGTTATGATATTATTGCAATAGAATATTGTTTGCTTACAATTGCTGGTGTATGGCCTGCCAATAGACAAGTGACGTTGGGTAAAAGGCAGCTGCCAAATGACGTAAATGTAAGAGAAGTAAAGCAGGTACTGTACTTGAGAGAGGGTACTCTCTTAACATTTACCTGCGAGAGCGAGGGGAACGGCTGGTGCTCATCCACTTCTACTTCGTCCTCCAACAGATCTGAAGACAAAGACAAGCTAGCGTCAAAATCAAACCTGGATTGTACCTGAACTATGAGCGAGACAAAAAACAAAGCCCATCCTCATATTTGCAATTGCCACTCATCAACTAAACATGGCGATTTAAAGGGTTTTAATTACCGTTGTGATCGTGCACTTTCAATGCAGCGGCATGGGCTAGCTGGCAAGAGAGAACACCAGAAAAGTTTAGAAAGAACATTCTCAGGCACATTGCAGCGCATACAAAACCATTCAAGGTCATGCAGACATACTGCATTTACATATTGGGGACAAACTAACAGTAGAAAAAGATTGAGTTCATAGCATTTAATTCGGTTACGCAATACTAATATATTTCTGTTTGTTACTGGAGAAGTAAATAAAAAGGGACTGCCTTCAGCTTCTAGTGGATGTGAGTCTTGTTGAGCTGAAGTTAGCGAGGCGTTTACCTTGAGGAGCTGAAGCTGGTCATAAGTCAAGTCTTTTACTGGCACTTCGATCAGCTCTAGAGAGGTCTTGTCATTTTTCTGCCAAAGAGCAATGGTTACTGTCAGACACTCAGTCAGGCAACACAGTTCTTAGCTTCAATATGGCAGATTGCTCTTCGAACAACTCTGGCCCCTCCCACACTGACAGTTGCGTTTGCCAAACACGCTAGCGTAAAAATGGCATTTCACGTGAGCTTGTTTTACCTTTTTAGTAGCGATGCAGCAAGTGAGGTCATGGTAGACGATAGGAACAGAGTCTTTGGAAAGGTGCACATCAAACTCCACATATGCGGCCCCCTAGACAAGACATGAACCAAATATAATGTTGCCTAGTAACAAATCACATCACAGTATTATGGCTATTGACAGTTCAGCAAACTCACATGTGTAGCAGCACTTTTGAAGGAGGCTACGGTGTTCTCCCTAACTTTGTGGTGCCTGCAAGACAAATAACAATATTTAACCACTGTGCATTTGCAAGACGCGTAATCTCTCTATACACAGCATGTAACACGTTAAACAAGTCAGACTCTTTTTAATTTGTGTCACACGCAAATAATAAAACCTTGTCTGTGGGTAGGACAAAATAACTGCCCAGAGGTGCTACCAAGATGGCTGCCGAGTGGCAACACCTGCACTACCTCACCAGTAGAGAGTCAAGTCAAGTGAAGTGTATTTATACAGCCCTTAATCACATTACAGTATCAAAGGGCTGTGCAGCCCACATTTCACATGGAACAACAAACAACACCCCCTTAACCTGCTCCTCCACCGCAAGGACTGAAACGGTATGGGGGGGGGGGGCTATTGGAGGGGAAGGGGGGGCGAGGGTGTGCAGGTGCTGCTCACTTCTTGCTCCTGGATGTGTGGGTGCTGCCGGCTCCACGGTGACCAACGTCCAGGGCGTTCCTCTTCCTCCAGTACCTGGAGAAGGAGCTGCGCATGTCACACTGCAGGCCCTGGATCGGCCTGATCACCAGGTAGTCCACTGGGGGGGGGGAATTCACGTACGTTATTTATCAAGCAGTTCAATAGCATCAAGTAGTCATCGATTGTGTTATCGTGCATGTGGAACCACATCGATTGCAATATAGTTCTGCTAGATCCCCAAATGTTCACCCCGGCTCACCTGTTATGTTTTGGTGATGTATAACTGTGCATGAAAGCTCCTGTGGCTGTTAATTCAGGATACGAGCCAAGCGGTGGCATTTTACAGCGGCAGTGCATGACTGTGTGAAATACATAAGTCTCGCACACGTGTATGCAGAAAAAATAAAAAAGAACAAACATGCGAACTCCGTCCTCACCTCTGACCTTCCCGATGGTCTGCCTAGAATTCCGGCCCATGATAGGAAGCGTGACGATGCCAGTGTCCTTGCCGCTCTCCACGAAGGAGGAGGACAGGAGGCAAGCGGCGCCCACGTGTCCTGGGTGGGTATTCCCCGCCACCGTTTGCTCGCTGAGGTCCTCCTGTGTTCAGGGGTGGTACTGCGCTTAATGTTAACGCTATTGCACTGTACCAGCGGTAATCACCCCTGGTCCTGCAAAGCTTACTACACATTTAAGTTACTATAGCTTTAAGTTACTATACATGTCAGACAAATGTAATGTTCTTAAATTCAACAGAATTCCATATTCCAAGTATCTCGACCTCTGAATGAATTTAACTTGACTTATTACGTATCATTATACTATCTTGGTCAGTTTGACAGACATTGATTAAGCCTAGTCCAAGAGTAAAAGAAACATTAATGAAGATCTCCGTTGTAGTTTTTAGTCGAGGACTAGGCTGAATCCATGTGAAACCACACTTGATATCCTCCTAAAGTGTTCACAGCTGCCTTCGTCAACATTGCACATGTGCCGCATCAATTCCCTCGCCTTGTACCGTAGTTAGTTGACTGAAGACAGCAGTTTCAAGTCAGCTGCCCTTTCTGAGCTAAAAGGATCAAGGCTAAAGTTATTTAATTTGTTTGCTAGCCATACGACATCTAGCTTGTCTGAAGTTTAACATTAAATAAAGAAAATGTTTTTAGTTCAAGAAGTTGATGCTGGTTTGTATACTGCACACAGTGTTAATTTAGCCGACATGTTTTAACCTAATGTTACTTGTGCTCATAAATGATTCACTACAACTATGGTTGTAGTGGAAGGTTTTGAATTTAATACACATTAGAAAGTAATAGATAGTTTTGTGTGGCTTGGTCCGCACAAATTTCCCCCCTTCCCCCACTTTAAGGAGGGTTGTGTGGGAACACCAGGTTTTTTTTGTGAAACAGAAGGGACAGCTAGCGGACCGCGAGGAAACATTCGCAGAACTTTACCAAAAATGTTTAAAAGGCAGGGTCATTCTTGAGAACGCTTGCTAACTTTCACCTCAAAACAAAAACAAACCCTCAGAAGCTCCGCCCCACACATTCGAAATGCATTGCAAAGCCAAGTGTCTTTGTTGTTGTGAGCGATGTTTCGCTACTTTGTTTGTGTTCCTATTTATGGAGCCAGGGCTGTGTAGATGTACCGGATTATTTTTTCAACACGCACAGAGAACGGTAAGCTACCGAAATGCAAGAAGATATTTGGTGAATTTGACAAAGTGTCATTATTTTACAATTAACTTACAATAGCTGACAATACCTTAATATTATCTTACAATCGCTAATCCCCACCTTTACCGTCCGTGTACAGACAGGACATTCCCGTTCGTCACTAGGGTTGGTCGAGGTCTACCAAATAGGCATCAGGCGATGTCCACAGGGAAACATATTTTATAATATATAAATTATTAATTCATTATATTATTAATACTAGTTATAATAAAATTAGAAGCAGTAATTAATTAATTACTTACTTACTTAAAAGATAGATTGATGATGCATTTACATGCAATTAGGACTGTTTGAAGATACAGGTACAAACACAGCTAGTCCTTGTCATCAAAACTAAACTCTATAACAATTAGGATATAGAATCATATTGATCTGTCGGCACCGCTAGTTAACGGTGGCTCAGATTTTAAAACACGGAGAATACATGACTTTCAGATACAGGTCTGTTTCTACATACTGTAGAACAAGTGTTTGCCACTTTGTTTACGTTACTATTTACAGAGTTAAAGATGCTTGTCGATTAATCGTTTCAGTCCAATTTCATTTAGTTATCAACATCGTGATGTCTGTCAGCCATCAGCGATGGAAGATGGCGTCGTCAAACGGTGCAACCCATTTTCGCCACTCACCTCAAAGAACTCGAAGGTGAGCTCCAAGTTGTCGGGGTCCATGGTGTGGACACTGTACTCCGTCCACTGGGAGGGCTCCAGCGCGTAGCCGCACTCGGGCTGGGAGTGGCGGGATTTGTAGTCGCGGTCACTGATCCGGCTGATGCCCAGGGTGGTGGTCATCTTGTGCCAGGACGAAGGGCTGAGCTCCTCCTCATCCTCCTCCTCGATGCCCTCCAGCATCAGCTTGATCCTGGTGGAGCGCGCGCGCAAGCACACACACATGCACGCGCGCACACACACACACACAATGTCGTACGTTGTAAACTTCAGTATTTGTCTGGAGACATGTAGTGTGTCTACACATGGTCTTGTCTGCCAAAAAGACACACACACACACACGCACACGCACACGCACACACACACACACACACACACACACACACACACACAGGGCAGGAGTGCTACGTGTTCAGACACCGGACGAAGGGCGTTCAAATGTAACAGTTCAAAGGCAAATGAGTTCGCCACGAACGTTTGCCTGAGTTCACCAAATATGTCTTTTGTAATCCCTTAATCTGGACTGGACCCTACTTTAAGGGGTGCTGGCATAAACCCTACGTTAAGGGGTGCTGGGCTGGACCCTACTTTAAGGGGTGCTGGCATGAACCCTACTTTAAGGGGTGCTGGGCTGGACCTGGGCATGAACCCTACCTTAAGGGGTGCTGGGCTGGACCCTACCTTAAGGGGTGCTGGCATGAACCCTACCTTAAGGGGTGCTGGGCTGGACCCTACCTTAAGGGGTGGTGGCATGAACCCTACCTTAAGGGGTGCTGGGCTGGACCCTACTTTAAGGGGTGCTGGCATGAACCCTACTTTAAGGGGTGCTGGGCTGGACCT
>JAODTR010042713.1:0-19482 GCA_025399935.1 Amblyopsis rosae | reverse complement strand
ATCTTATATATATAATTTGTCATCTTTAATTACAACTTTTCATCCAAAAACTGCATTATGTACCAATTTTGTAAACAGTTTAGCTGTATTTGCACCTTATCTATGATAAGCATGTCCCCTCCTAACCTGAGCTCTCATAGGCTCAGAGGGTTCTCTACCCACTAACTTGTGGATAGTTTCAAACAGTGAGCTTGGGCAGAACTCTGGGAATACTTTACCACGGCCGAGAAGTGCAAATTAAAATATAGGAATGGTCTTCCAAATGTAAACAGCACTGACAGCGCTGAAAATGATACTAAAAAAATGTATTTGTTAAACATAAGGGGACAGACAGTAATTGATGTTGAATATCATTTTTGCAGAAGGACCCATATGCGGGGGACAAGTTGTGTTTCAGGGGACAGCTGCAAAAACAGTTTTATTACTCAATAAGCTAACGTCAGTGGCTTTCTCAATTCCTGTAAAATATTGTTATTTTTCCAAGTAGGAAAATACATGACATGTGTGGAATACCTGCTATAAATTTGAAAGAAAACACATTTAGTGCCAACACAATACATGTTGGATATTACAAACTTCTTAGCAGGAAAGGAGCCCTGTCGCTCTGTTCATACGGTTAATGTATTACATTAGCGGGTCACTAAATCTCTATGAAATGTGTTTACGGTTATAAGATTTACCACACACAAACACGCGCACACACATACACACACTCCTTTTGATTTCTCTCTCTTCAAACTAGTCAGTGGGTATAAAATCCCCGTAGTCACGCAATCATGACTGGAGTGGAGGTGTGGACGGCCAGGGGGAAAGCGTGACGCGATGGCCCCTGAACTCTCACGCCAGCCGAACAGTTAGTTAGTTATTTAGTTTAGTGGAGGTCAAATAGAGGACATGGTGGTGGAAGGAGGCGGTGGGGGTGTGAGGTCAATCCTATCCTTCTGTTTCAGCCCGTGCGCAACACGGCAACAAGATGAGCTGGACAGCTTTCCAAAACCCACAGCCGCTTGGCCCCGCAGCAAGGCATCGGTGGCCGTGTGTGTTTCCAAGGAAACGCTGAGGACAGCGTTTTAGGAGCTGACCAGTGCGTTAGCCTGCCTATTTGTATCTTCACTCCATCCCTAAGTCCTCAGCATCTTTTCTCATTCACATGTACACCTATTAGTAATAGGTATGATAATATGATTATTGTTTAATTATTCATTATATATCAGAATACTGATGATAAATACATCAGATTTTTCATGGTAAAGCCAAATTCCCAGTACTATAGTTAAAAATGTACTCTTAGATTGGTTGTCCCCAGGAATGCCCTACCCAATCCAAAACCATGTTAATGTTCATCTCAAATAAGAGACTTGGGGGGGCCATGCTTTTCATATCGTGACAGCTATTACACTTTTTTATTTTATTGTGTGTGTGTGTGTGGGGGGGCACCAACTGCTAATGCCCCTTAAATGTCAGAGAGTGTGGGCAGGAGGGGAGCGAGAGCACATTCATATTTTAGTACGGCAATAATGCTCTGATGACTCACCATGAGCGGCCCAGAGAACTAGAGCACAGAGGAATGAATGAGAGGGCAAATGAGGTAAAGGAAGAGAAGCGCTACACAGTGAGGTGGGCAGCTCCCCGACTGATGCTCATAGAAAGGAGCCTCCCTCTCTCTCTCTCTCTCTCTCTCTCTCTCTCTCTCTCTCTAACCAGACGAGGTGGGAAGGGGGGGCCAAGGCTGGATGTAGGAGAGGGAAAGGGCTGGATGCTTGTATGGAGCTGGAGGGGGGTTATGGGTGTTATGGGGAAGTAGGGGCGGGGGAGGGCGCTCTCTTTCTCTTTTTCCCCCTCTTTTCACCCACAGGGGTGAAAGGCGTCATGTGTGCGGAGCTTGTGACAAAAGGGCCTTTTATGTGCAGCGTATGCAGATAGAGCTGGCTCCTTTGTGCACAGATGGAGATCCCATGGCCGGGTCTGCCTGAGGCAGAGACGGGGGCTGGGGGTGGATCGAGGGGCGGTGTAAAGAGAGGCGTGTCTCTGGCACTGAGTGCCATCACTGTGTCGGAGGGGGAGGGGGGGAGGGTGTTGGAGAGGAGGGGGTGCGCCGAATCAAAGCTGCCCTGGTCCTGCCAGTTTCAGACGAGGAGGGACTACAGGGTCAGGTCCTGCAGATACAGCCACTAGCTAACCACATTCTCAGGGAGAGCATCATCTACTGTCTACCACAGTTTGGTGAAGCAGGCGGTGTGCGCCAATATCTGTATCAATGTGCAGTGATACGCCTGAGGCTCAGTGGAATAATAAACAGAACAAAACAACTGTATCTCCAGTAAAGGCTAGGCTGTGACTAGGGATGTGCGCGATTAGTCGGTTAAACACTGGGACCATCGCTAGTATGGGTGGGAATTACCAGAGGCCCCACGATACGATATTATTGCGATTAGAAAAATACTGTGATATTCTGCAATGTATAACTTTTTCCAATACCAACTGATGTCCCTAAAGGAAATCTTTGTCAACATCGTTCATCTAACATAAATTGTATTGTTACAAAATGTGATTGTCAAGTTAACTGACATCAACATGTCATAAACATTAGTCTCATGTGCAATTTATATGATTATAAAATAAAAGGTAAAAAATAATTATAATAATTGCGATACGTGGTGTCAGTGTATAGATACAGTATCGCCACAGATAATATCACGATAATATGCAGTATCAATTTTTCCCCCACCCCTAATCGCTAGTCGGCACCATAAATGCATTGTATATATACAGTACATACACCATTAACAAAACACATAAAACATTTATTTTAAGTTTAATTTTAAATTTACATTTTTTTTGCAAAACACATGCGTGAGGACTTGAGGTAAAGAGGCAACAGAGTCAATGGTTTAGCAAAAGATCATTAGCACTTAAATACCTTTTCTATGGCTGAAGTTGTTAGCAACACATGCACGCACGCACACACAGAGAGACACCCATAAAAGCACAGCCTAGCAACAAGCTATTTTATGCTAATTAAAGTGATTAGGTGTTTTTGTCTGAGTGCTGTCTGGCTTTACTGGCTCTGTTCAAACCCATGCCCGACCCGCTTGCAGTCTATCGGCCTGCCGAGAAGGAATGAAAGGCTGGTGCTTGCCTCTCCCTCCAATATCTGATCCCCAGCTGCTACCCCGCATGCCAACAAAGGTATTTTCTGCCCCTTAATTAACCAAGGGACGTGGTGGTTTATTCAACATACACAGCAAAAAACATACTGCATCCTTAAAGAGGATTCCATACCACTCATATAGAGTACATAGCCACATCATTATCCTGTATTTTTCTAGAAAGGAATAGATAATAATTGGTACTTTCAAAAAAATACTTTGCAGTTGATTGGATGAACCATCTGGTCGTTTTCACTGTCGGCACATCTAAACCCAACTTATTGGAATTAATGTTAAACATGCACACATTATTCTAGTTCATAATGTAACATGTCCTGCTAGTAAATGGTAAAACCAGCTTCTAGTTATCAGTACGTCAGAGATTGAGGCTATTTGTGTGACTGGTGGAGCAATGTACGGCTCCAGATAAAGTCACAGAGAAACAGAGAGAAATTCGAGTATTGGTTAGGCTACCCCAGACATGTGAGCCCAGTCAGATAGCTCCACATCCCCCAGCTCTCGCACACACTAGCCCGCCAACAGGGCTCTGTGGCCGGTACTAACTCCCATTCACTTATTTGCACCAGTCACAGTTGATTTGTCCAGACCTTGTACCGTTCTTATAATACATCCATTGTACAGTGGCTGTGCAGAATAGGTTAGCGGCATCACACAAAACATAAGACGGGGCATGTTCATGAGAACGCAACCAGGAAGTAATTGGGTTTAACCGTTTACATGGTAGAATTCTTATTTCATTTGGGTCATGGAACGGGTTATACTACCTCTCTGCTTTGGAATGGAATTCTGATCGGGTTGGCCGTTTTCTCTTTCGATCTTGGTGTTTATTGAGCTTTTTTTTTTGGGTTGGGCTTTTAACCCGATTCCAATCAGAATAATAGGATCCATAACAATAGCTGTGTTATGGATCGCAATCATCTTATTTCCATCTGATCTGAGTGACCAGACTGCTCAGCTGATCATGGCAAAGCATAGGATTGGCCAATCTAGTCAGGGCGCTAATTTAAACGTCCTTAGCCATTCTTGGCGCTTCCACTGCCAGCATTTTTGCGTCCCACCCCACCTACTCCTTTTTAATGTTGTGTTGTTTTATTCAATGTCACAGTGTTGTCATTGATGCTTGCTCTGTTCTGTATCCTATGGGAGGGGGTCTTTTTGCTGCTCTCCCTGTCTTGGGCTTTCCATGTACGCGCATGGGAAGGGCTTTCCTTGTAGGCACATGGAAGGGCAGCGAGCTCCCAGAACAGAGCCATACCTCTAAATATAAATAACTTGATGCAAATGAATTACTATTTTAACTAGGGATGCACCGATCAGAATTTCTTTGGCCGATACAGACTGACGATATTCAGTTTGCAAAATCGGCCGATACGGATACCGATACCAATTTTATACTTTAGATACACTGACCAAATTATAAATGCAACACTTTTGTTGCCCCCAGTCATCATGAGCTGAACTCAAATACTTTCTCTATGTACACAAAAGGCCTATTGTTCCGGCTCCGACACGGCCTCCGGAGCTGATCGTGGCCACTTTAGTCAATGCTTTCACTTCCACCACACGCAAAGTGGGGCGTGTTGGAAGTGTCCCAGAAGCGTCTCTCCGCTCTGCTTTGCTAAAGATAGGCCCCAAATACAAAATACAACTGAAATCGTGTGCAAAACAAAGTGTGCAGACTCTCGATAGTATTTCACATGACTACATTGGTAGCAGGAGGCCAGAAGTGAAAAGGATTTGACATCTGGGACGATCGGTTCATTTTATACATTTAAAAACACAGAGTTATATGACACCACAAATCCTTTTTATAAAGACAATTCCAGAAAGGACCATGGTGTGGAATATCATTGCAGTAGTTTTTTGGAGTGGAAGTTAGTGAAAGTAAGTCAATGTCGGACAGACAAAGTCGTTTTTGTTTATATTGCCAATAAAACTGCCTCGCAGTGCTACGCTTTATAAATTCTCCCAGTGGAAGCTGACGCTTCGAGAGGATGGACAAACCCGGAGCCAGAACACTGAGCACACGTGCCCTAGTGGAATTCCGGGGTAACCCTGAGAAGTTGACTCGAGTAGATGTTTGAAGTGCATCTATGTACAGTAGCAGACAATGAGAGAGCAGCTACTAAGTCACATGCTCTTCCTGGACACAAGCAGCAGATACCAGTAGCTACTAGCTAGCCCTAACCCTGTGCGTCAACCACCTCTGGTGGGGGTCTCTGGTATTGTTATTTTGGGGGTCGTGAGCTGAAAAGCTGGGGAACCCCTGGCATATGCTACTATTAATCGTGTTAAATAATCGTGATTTCATTATTAACAAAAATAATTGTGATTATGTATTTTTCTTTTCATAAATCGAGCAGCCCTGCATTCACTGTACAGTACAGCTTTCACACACAACTGATTATTTTGTTCTCATTGTTTGATCAATAAATTGTATTATTACCAGCCGACATCTTAGTCATGCAGATGACTAATAATAGCATCTGCAAAGAAACTGCAATACCAACAATATAGTGATAGTTTTTTAAATCTTTGTGAAAAGCAAAATGCAGACATTATAGTATAAATAATTTCCTTTTTCTAGATATTGGCTAGGGCTAAAATGTACAGTGATATTCATTTAAAAATCATATTTTTTCAGACCTGTACTACAATAAATATGTGTAGCTGTTAAAAAGCGGGGAGATGAGGCTCAACATACCAATTTTCCATATATTTTCTTTCTTAATGTTAAGAACATTAATACTACTGCAAAAAGAGAACTTGCAACCAGCATGTGTTTGGTGTAAAATATTAATGTGCGGTTTACTTGTCTCTCCATGGCCATGTCTCTTTAAGAAGGCTGGGCCTGCTGCCATCAACCCTCTTGTCTACATACCTCTTTAAGAGAAGGCTGAGCCTGCGGCCATCAGCCCTCTTATACCTCTTTAAGAGAAGGCTGGGCCTGCTGCCATCAGCCCTCTTATACCTCTTTAAGAGAAGGCTGAGCCTGCTCCATCAGCCCTCTTATACCTCTTTAAGAGAAGGCTGGGCCTGCTGCCACCAGCCCTCTTATACCTCTTTAAGAGAAGGCTGGGCCTGCTGCCATCATACCTCTTTCACTTCTACTGTCAAACTTCCATTGTCAAAGCCACTCTCTAGACGTTAGCAGCACTTTCACCAGCAACCAATCTTCCCAGCATGCTCTGAGGCTGGGCAGGCTTTGCTCCTTGTGTTAACTGTTACTTGCACTGCTTGACAATAGGTTTTCCAGAAGAGACTTAATGCACATGTTACTGTTTAAGTACGTTTTCACTACACATTTACATGTCTTTATGTTTTATCTATTTCACTGTTGTCAGATTAATGGTCAGATTACCTTTGTTCTGTCCTTAGCTTTGAATAGCCCACTGGAATTTAAAGTACTACACGACCACTTCAATGATTTATTCATAGACACACTATCAAATATCAAAAAGTCTAAAATACTGTAGGTACTGTGCACATCTAATTAAACATGATCCCTAAATTGTGTAAACAGTTACAACCACATGCTCAGAAATGGAAGTTGTTTCTCTATTGAATGATGTACATGAAGGGACAGCTGCCTGCAGCATCTGGTGGACACCTGGAAAACTGCAAGTCACTGGAAAGAATGCAAGAGCTCTTTGTGATTATGCTAAATCACCACAATCTGGCCCAGAGTATCTAAGAAGATGAAAAACACCAAGTGGAGACTGGACTGCTCCTGACAATTACAGAAAAGTCTTCAGATTTGAACACCGTTGCGACAGTGACACTACTATTCATACGTGCCAAATCCATGGGTGCTTCGGGGCCAGGGCGCCCACGGAGAATCCCGAGCACCCACATACGGCAGGTACATTTGGGCAAGTGTGTATCTAATTTTGCAGGTAAGGTAATTGCATTGGCTGGACCCTCTTTCCACAAAATCAGTTTCCTGCAAACCCACAACCATATTAATAGCAATAAAACCAGTAGTAGGTATACAGTATATGGTGCAAATGGTCTCACACCATTTTGTTCACAAAATACATATTAATTTCAGAATAGCAGAAAGCAGTTTTACACATATTATGTGTTTTCTCATAGCCACACAGTAGTTATAAAGTATGTGGCTGTATGTAAAGCTATACGTTTTAGTAAGATTTAATGAATAATTTGATGCTAAACGATATGACGAATTTTAGGATTGTGCCAACGGAATTCTTTGATATGGTACCCTGAAAGTCGACGAGCCAATTAAATCATCGGTCGGCGCCCTTTCAGTCAACTGCAACAGTTCATGTTGAGCTTATATACTGTATATATATATATATACACACACATATATGCAGGTTTTAAACAATTCATTTAGAAGAAAAACTGTAATTATCGCACCTCTGTGTCACTGTCCAACAGCCAGCCAGCGTTTGAAAATATGCAAAGACAATATATAGGCCGCCTACGCAAAAGAGGGCTGAACGCAGAGTGTACTTAGAGCTAAATTGCCAGCCTTTTCAGTTGACTTTTCTCTGCCATGCTTCGCACACTGTGTGAGGATTGCCGGAGAATTTTACCCAGCCCAGAATTGTTTAATCATCTGAATCAAATATGAAGCATTCTCGACAAGGGATACATGTTTCAGAGACTTTAATTATTCCAGTATGTTTGCATGTTTCTTCAAGCAGTTCATATGATTACAAAGGCTATTACTCCTCCCCAGGTCCGGCCCTGAATAATCTGATGCCCTAGGCAAGATTTCAAATGGTGCCTCTTGCATCACAGCCAATTCCACCACCAATTATTGTGTTCATACATGATCATGCATGATACACGTAAACGTCATAGCTTTGACTGAGATTTTACTTTATTGTTCAGCAAATAAGTGATATGAAACTAATTATAGATACAGACTGTGGAGCAGCGTTTCCATTGTAAAATTGTTAAAAAATTACAAGAAAAAAAATAAAAATAAAGAAACGCATATGCTCTATATGTCTTATAGACATATAGAGCATACAATAACTTATATCTATACATTGATTAAAAAATTTTTGTATGACCTGAATATAAATTGATTTTAAGTTCAATAATAAACTAAAGCAAATTTTGACCAGAATTTATTCAAATTGTCTGTGACACTGAAACTTTCCCGGATACGTTGACTGGCAAAATCTTTTTCTAAGTATTGTGCAAAATATATATATAAAAAAAACTAGATTATAGAAACCAAAATATATTGCAGCAGACATATTAGACAACCTATGGTTTTATTTAAAAAATCTGCAATGGAAAATGATGCTGTATATATTATTAAGTATTACACAAAGAAGTGCAATATGCATAATGCAACATTACTACAGTCGTACTCACCTCATCTTTCTTGCAGCAAAGTCATTTATAATATCATCATGATGTTGGACTGTGCTGATGTGGATTACATGTCTGCAGGTGGCCCAGGATGTGCAGAAGTGGGATTCAAATATTTCAAAAGTCCATCTGAAGAGGGAAGAGCAGTATAGTTATGCAGTATTAATAATAAAAAAAAGCTGATGGTGAAAATATACAATTATAGCACCCAAGCCACATTATAGCCTTAACCGTATATAATATCTCAAACAAAAACCCCTCTCCCTTTATTGCCATAGGGCGCTCGCTCAGAAGCTCTGCCCCACACATTGAAAACACATTTGTTTGTGTTCCTATTTATGGAGCCAGATCAGTGTTTTACCAGATTATTTTGTCAACATGTACATAACAATAAGACAGTGGACTTTGATGAGACATTTGGTGAATTTGACTATTTGTTAATTACCTTACTATACCTTTAACTATGGCTGGGCAATATGGACCAGAATTCATAAAAAACAGGAAACCCAACGAAAATGTGACATTTTTTATTTTTAGCGACATTAATTGTAGTTGTACATGGTTATATCTATAGCAGAGGGTTGTGAACTTTGCAGCTATAATGACAGTTTACAGCTGGCTACCTGTATCTGTTTGTCAGAAATTGAAATTGAGCATGTGACTCTCATTGCTACTCTGAGAAAAGGTGCGCTTAAAATGCTCACTCCGTGTCAACTTGTGCGAGCGGAGTTAGTAGGCTGACATATGTGAGCTTTCTCTGGTGTCTCCGCCCCTTTGACACTCTGAACGCACTAAATCACTCACTCTTGACTCCACTCCTCAGGCTAAGTGCAGGCATGGAGGGAGAGACAAAATCTAAAAAGTTATGAATAAACGCATAATATAACTATATCGATATAAATTATATTGTCTAATCTCTTTTGAAAATATACCGATATCAATTAAATATCGGTATATCGCCCAGCCATACCTTTAACACAAATAGCAAGTAATTACACCTAGCATTCATTCACAAAAAATATTCAGTAAGCACTTCTCTAGCATGCTGTTTGCAGGTTTTTTGTATGTGGAACAAAAAATCCTCTCCAGAGACTGATCATGGAGCAATCACTTAGAAATGTAAATACCCTACTGGTAGTATAGGCATGCTGTATGTGATGCATAAATACTGGGAACGGTTGGCTGTACTGAAATTATACTTTGTAGCCTACCATACATTTTTACTCACTTTGGATGGCTACTCTGACTTCACTCAAATCAGGTAACATTGCTACTGTAGCGCTATTTTCTGCTGCTCTAACGTTAATAGCCAAACAGCATTTCTAGATGCTAGTAGTAGCCAAAGTAGGCTAAGCTGGCTGGTACTGTAGTAATACTGCTTTAACTGTACTGTAACTAAAGTGCAAGAAGATAAACAATATCAAAATTTTCCTCCTCTACTCTTTTTCTTCCCTGGGCAACAGGGCTTTGATTTTTGACATATTTTTAGATCTACTGATGGCGCAAATGTATTATTCACGTTAATGTTCACGCTACCGGTACTTCAGATAGCCTAACTGAACTCGCCCCTCCCCCACAATCAGGTACGTACTGACGCGGAAGGCACGTTGGGCATTGGGCGATACAGAAAATATGGCATGTCGCAGACATGCTCAGCTCATGCTGTAAGTAATTAACACTACGTGATCGTTGCTCACATGAGCGAGCTGTGATTCCCCTCCGAACTGGGGATTTTGTCTGCAGTCTGCAAACTTGTTGGCTAGCTGAAAACTGGGCAAAAATCGTGTAGTGTGACCCCGGCATAAATCATGTAGGCTAAATAAATAGAAATCAACAGTCAGATATGTCAATTAAAAACACTGTTTTTTTTCGTGAAGAACTGGTTGCTTGGGTGGGTCGCAAATCCAAGCATGACACATTTACAAGTGTTTCCACGGTCAGTAACAGGAAAATGAAAACCTGTATGAACCGCACTCTGTTTTTTCTTCTAAAGTGTTCACTCTTAAGAGTACTTTGTGAGAGCCGTTTCTGATATGAATGATATTGTGGAATATTGTCTAATAGGGTTTATTAGGCATGATTCTGCAATTAGACTGCATCATTCATTAGGCATGTTATTAAGGATGTTTAAAACACCAACATGTATTATACTGTACTTACAATTGTTTCAGCATCTCCTATCCCACTTCATGCTGTGTCCTGCTTCATAAACAGAAGGAAAAGCATCATTAGTACATTTAAACAACACACTGAATCAAATACTGTCTTTGACATTTATACTGTTTGGTGAGTACATTGTACAATATTGTGTCAGCTTGATGTATACATCATTATTATAATAGTACAACATTAATGTTTCTGCCAACTTGGCACATATTGTAGCCATCTGGGAAGGCCTGATTTTTTTGTGGTCCCAGTTTTGATTTAGGGACTGTTTCCTTGCCCACTGGGAAGATAAAGCATAGGGGTTATCATTTGTTTCCATGTGAAATATCGGCCTGTGCAGCCCTTTGAGAGTGTAATGTTATTTATGTATTAAAGTAAGTTACTAAATGATGTGTAAACTTGATCGATTCGAATAAGTGAGGTGGAGTAAAAAATATTAAAATTTACCAGTTAGCATTCAATACACTTTTACTGTAACAAAATATAACATTGTATTGGCAATTGATGGCAGCTTTCAGGTAAAAGCTGCTATGTATCTGCCCTCTTTCTCTCTAATACGCACACAAACACACAAACACACTCACACACATACACAATGTAAAATCTGGCCTTTCCTATTGTACAAACAATATCCAGTGTATGCCTAAGCCAATCGGTTGCCCACACAACAGATGGGCAGAATTGAGCTGACGACAGAAGTTAATTAATGTATTATTTTCTTTAAAGCTTTTTTCTGCATGGAACTAGAACCAAAATTTTAAATTAATTAAACTGAATGCTGAATTATGACATGCATGTTGTTCACAACCCTATGAAAACAGGCTACCGTAGATCTTTTTCTAAGTCAAATGAAGACACTGGCCCAGATCTGAATCTGATGCTTGCCCTGTGTGAGGATCCTGCACTGCTGAGGGGTTAGTCGTGGCTAGGGGGCGTGTCTACTCCTGCTGATGGAGGTATGCCAAGGCGGAGACTTGTGCCACTGCCCTCTACCACCAAACACACCTGACTCCAATCAGTAATCACCCACCATATAAAACACCCAGCCAAACAGTCAGTCACTGTCGGATCGTTCCAGTAGCTACATGCTAGACTCTCCTGACCCTGCCTGCCTGCCTGCCTGCCTGCCTGCCTGCCTAAGTGCCTGACTGCCTGCCTGCCCATCCGCCTGCCTATCCCCCTGCCTGCCTGCCTATCCCCCTGCCTGCCTAAGTACCTGACTGCCTGCCTGCCTATCCGCCTGCCTATCCCCCTGCCTGTCTACCTACCTGCTATTTTCCTGTTGTAAAAATAAAGTATTGACATAAAATCCTATGGTCTAAAGCCTGTTCTCTGGGGGTTCACACTCACCGGCGCATAGCATAACACCCAGGGCTATTTCATTTATGAGAACTAATCACTACAAATGGTCTAGAGATCGCAATGGGGCGGTCACTGACACCAGTGCAATTAGGCTGCGCAGGGCTAATCCCTTACAAACATCCAAGACATCTTTACTAGCCACCAGGCCACAGCCCAGTGCTCTTAGCCTCTAGCATGCAAGAAGATGCAAAAGTGATCCCTGGAGTCATGCTACAAAACCGGCTCTGTCCCAGTAACCATGGAAGCAGACAGGTACTGCCTGGGTCACAGGACAGAGGACATAGCAAACAATTCATACTAGCCTGATGTGAACAGTGAACACACTTTCAAACACACAGGTTCACACACATGCATGGTCATAAATCAAGCTCATACATTTATTCAAGCGAATTAACAATCATGTATACACACGCACACACACTCACACTACGTTTCAGGTGAAAGCTGCCATCTGACCTGTGACCTGACACGCATAAACACAAGTACTAAGTTTCAGTTAAGCAACAATGGAATTGGATATTCAAGATTCCCAAATGAGATCACCTTCTCTGGTTTTAAAAATAAATAAAAAACAGGTTGATTTGTTCTGTCAGAGTTAATTCTGTCATGGTAACATTTAGCTTTTTTATACAAAATCATGTATAAAATTCAATGTCTACATCTGCCAATTACGCCACATGATAATGGTTTAGGGACGTGTGATGTCAAAGTGAGAAATAATGTCAAGGAGGGCAAATAATAATGTTGTCATTAATTTGCGTCAGCTCGATTTTTCCTTCTCATTCTCAAGTGCCCATAGTGATAGTCTGCTCTGGTCCGTCTGCCCTTTGAAAGAAGCACATGAGCTTCTTTTCTCAATTTACCAGCGATTCCTCTCCCTTTTCAGTTGCTACGAGACACTCTGGCTGAAGCCAACGCTTTCACAAGCCATTACTACAGGAACAAAAGCCAGACCAACTCAAACCAGCTCTCACATCACACATCTTGATTGCCCTGACTGGCATACAAATGGATAATTCAAATCCTGTCCTTTCTATAGGTTTTTATAAATGCCCAGAGGATGGCTGAGGACAAAGCTCAAAATGCACAACAAAACGTCAATGGGTTGATGATTTGGCATGTTACCAGTCTTTCAAAAGGTTCTCTCCAGTACATGTTCACATTTCCAAGAAGGGTTATACTGAAGTCAATAACATTTCTGGGCCAAAAGGTCACTAGAGTAGACAGTCAAGTGAAGAGTTCAGATGAAAAAACCATCTGATATATAGCAATGAGCAACTTATAACGGCAATATATTAGATTTGCATATTTGGGTTCACTCAGAGTCATTTCAACATTGTTAAAATGAAAAGGCTGTGTGTCACTGAATAAAAAGTTATATTTTCCAAAAATGTAACAAATAATGTAAATATTTCCAATACAAAAAAAAAAGATACATATGTCAGAGGGACTTAAATGTTTTTGCATCTGAACTCTTCAAGTATTCTCACATTTCAACATTTCTAAATTGTTGGCATAGTAACATGAATCTATATTTAGGGATGTGTGCCAAGGACTAAATAGGCAACAAAGCACCAGTAGTGCAACATCACCTGTTTCTGGCTCTGCACAAATTCTGCCTCACCAAATCATGAACCATCTCTTTTCACTCCAGCCAATCAGATCCCAGACTGGCTGTTCTCATGCAAAGAAAGAGTGGGGAAGACCAATGAGAAAAGGCCCTCCTCCCTCCCCTTTATCTCCTGCACACCCGACAATCACCATCTGAGAAATGCCAACAGAGGGGCAATCAGTCATTGTAATTAGGCAGGCTGCCATTGCCCAGCATTCATAATTCAGTTTACATCTGCCCAGCTAGCTATCACCACTGTTTCATCCAAGCCTCAAACACTGCACATGGTGAAGAAGTAAGGAACTATCGTGGGCCCGAGTGACTCCCTCCATTGCTAATTCTCCCTGCCCTTGCCTGTTGCCCATGCAGTCACTTGGTACATTTCAAATAAATACTCTCTTTCGTATGCATATTTTCGTTTTAGAGCTTCACCACTCAAATTTATCACATATACTGTATAACCTGCAAGACTTGAGGTACTAAAAAAAATGTATCTGATTATACAGATGATTATATATTTATAAAATGTATGTATTATACAGTATAGTTCATGCAGATCTATTGCTTCGTATATATTTATATTATAAATACATGAGTATATGAAGCCATGCCCTTTCAGATTAGATTAAAACATCTTTAAAAAATTAGGCTATTCTCTATCCTGCTGGCCTGTGAATGTAGTGTAAGGCTGTGAGCTGGATATAAAGAACTCTCTCATGTTTTTCCTTTTTTGTGGAATTCACAGGAAGCTACAGTAAGGCTGCATTCTGCATACATTTGTTTTATTTGCTTACAATGTGCAGTTGACTGCAGGAACTAACTTTTGCCTGCTGCATAGGACCTGAAATTTTCTTGGCAGTCAAATAACAAACTGAAAGTTCAGCCAAAATAGACAATAAAGCACTGTGTAGAAACATGCCAAATTGCTAGGGCAATTCAGTCTAGAGGCTCATTTTTCCAAAATGATTCACATTGGAAAGAAAAGCATTTTCCTGTCCTCAAATGAACTTACTGTGCTGTCTGTCAGCTCTTACAGGGACATGTAGCAGGAGGGAGGGGGAGAGTAGAGTGCATGTTCAGTTACACACGTGCGTGAGTGCGTGTGCACGTACAGTATGTATACGGGCACACACACGGAAGGTCCATCACCGAAGAGTCCTTGCTCAATGTGGAATAAGGTCACCGTCATGCACATGAATGCCCCAAACAGAGATGCACAGCACAGGAAAAAAAAGAGTGTGAAAATGAGAAAGACGAGAGAAAATAAAATGTTTTTTTCAAAGTTACAGGGGAAATAAACAGATAACAGATTATTTTTTTTGCATGATAAACACTAAAAGGCGGGCTCAATACTGTATCATTTTGGATTTACCATAGTGTGCTGTAGCTGCAGTACGTGTAGTGTTTTCTAGGTGATTGAGGACACTCACTCCTGAACAGCTGCAAGACTTTTTAACATACAGTATATTGTGCAGCACAGCACAGAACAATATATTTTTTAGAAATGTGTTTTTAATGAGAACCAACTAAAAATGAAATATTGCACTAAGCAAATTTTGTGCATTAGGATACAGTAGATAAAAACTGTAGTGACTTATTTGCTGCAGCCATTCATAAACTCAAGTCTACTAATAGCTATACATATTTGAGCAGCTGTTTTGTAGGGCATCAATGAGATTTTATTACAATAGAAATCATATTACTTACTATCAAAAGAACAATTTATACTAAAATTAGTTAGGCAGAAGGGGAAATGTCTGTGTGTGTGTGTGTGTTTTGATATTGTTATTATCGTGACATTGTTATTCTACAGTCTGCCCATATAATTCATCCTGCTGCAGAGTATTTATACTCTTTATCAGATGTACTACACAGTGTTGGGATAATTATACTAAAATTATGTGTTTACAACAGACATTACTCAGCAAATGTGTTCTCCCCTAGTATGGATGGACCTCGAACACAAACACCAGGTTCAGAATAACAGCTCAATCAGATGCTTCATACAGTTCTACATATGGCTATGTTTGGACAATGGTATGAGAATGTGAGTGAGCACAGTTTAGAAGCTTCTGCTTATATTTTTGCAGACAACACAATCTCAATCTGACATTCTTTGTAAAAACATACTGTTAGAAAACATAGTAGAATTGAAGAGTTTCAGTTATCCAGCACTCTGGCAGAAAAAACTAAAACAAATAGCAGTTAATCTGTTATTCTATAATGTAAATAACACAATGTAACAGCATAGTCAATATGCTTACAAGTAGGAACAAAGCTAAATACATACACTTAATCATTTTTGTTAGTACCTACATTTAAATGATAAACTGCCACTAGTTTGAACTACAAAGGCCCTAAAGTGTATAAAGGAACAGGTGTCACTACAGCTCACTAATACTTTGAAGGTTAAAATTAATTTTATTTTACATGCTCAAATTTGTGTCCATCACAAATAGACTTATAGTGTTGGCTAAATGTAAAATAAATCTTCCTCATTTGTAGATATATATTCAATATGAAATTAATACAGGTAATTCGCTGCTATATTCAAGCAACAACGCAAGTTTGTATTAAAGGTTTAAGAAACCACTTTCAATTCCTACTTTTGAAATTAATCAAACCAGTAAGTTCCTAAGTGCATTTTGCCTTTTATTTGTTATACAGTATAGCCTACTTGTTGCCAATCTTGTTGCCAATCTTGTTGCCAATTTAATGTTTGTTTTTTACAGAAACAGGTTTCAACCTTTCCTCATAAACCTATTCCAGTTTCGAATATCCATTAGGCTTTTTTTAATCATAAAAATTATTACGAGGTCACAAAGTTAGGCGACTGACCTACTTTGCAGATGGAAAAATACAGTTTGTAATAATATAATACAATGACTAACACAGGCATATCTGACATTCTTTAACATACCACGTGTTGGTTACTTGCCACGACTAGGTCCTGGAGGTCAATGAAAAAACTAGTTTTTTTCGAAGCTGCAGTTTGCGCCTTGCAGTGCTGCGCATAAATAATACCTGGCATTTCATAGCGCCTGAAGCAAAAATGCACTCAACCGCGTGCATTTAAATGAGGTGGACTCCCTAATGTCGTAAAATTACAGGATTATACATCCTAGCATAAATAACAGCCGTTTATGCGCTATAGACTAGTACTGTACTTCCCCCAATATCACCGTGCAATCTGACCAAATTTGCTATATCAACATTAGACCCAGCTGCAAATTAAGCATGGGTTTTATTAGTAGCCTAGCATTTGCAGATCATAAACGGATGTATTTAGTTCTATAAACTCCAGTCCAATCATATTTTAGAATGCATCTATACCATTAAAGTACATGACATTATTTATAAATATGCAGGGTTCTCTCATGCAGGGAGCGGACGCTTACAAGACACGGTAAAACCCAAAGGCTACCGTACGCGACCATGGAGAGTGAGATTTACGTAACATTTACTGCAGTGACAGTGATACCTACCGGTTGGCCACAGATACAACAGCAGCAGCACATTTCCTACAGTAGCCTATACATTTTCATGGTCACATTAAATCGTAAATTGATGAGCTTATCTTAAAGGTGCTCTGTGTATAAAATTATAATTTTCTCCAAACCATTAGGGGTCAGCATTTCACCAGAATATTGTAGTTGGTTGTAATTGGTTGTTCGCTAACGAGCCGGCTCTGAGCCAGCTCCTTTAAGTGAAGGATGCTCCCGTTTTAAAGAGCAATTTTGTTTTTCTTCAGTTTTTGATGGTAATAAATAAACCTGATTTTGCATAGGTCTATATTTTGTATCCTATCTTTAGAACGGTAAAGCTAGAAACAAAGGGGTTTTCCCCCCATACTCCAAACATTTTGCCGTAGAGATTGGTATATCGTATATAGCTTGTGTTCGTATGCATAACAGCAAGAACAAAGGGAAATCTGCTTCTAAATATATCTACACTAAATGCTAGAAACTTAAGTTGTTATTCCTCAAAATCCACACACTCTGTATATGGCTTGTATTATTTGGCATAACAGGGACTGCACAAGACAACGGCAAATCTGACTATAAAAGCTCTCGTCTAAAAGCAAAAAATACAATCTGAAAAATAAAGGTGAAACTTTTGGTACTAAAAATCAAAAATATTTTACATACAAATAATGTAGAAATAAATATATTTAGATAGATATATAGATAAAAGCATACCCCATGAAACTCATGTCTTATAAATAAGAATGCATATGATATCAGTAGAAAGCTACAACCTCTACTTTTAATACATAGACACAAACGGCAATTCCAAGTTATTTAATTATTTCTTTAATAAGTTGATTCACTAACTGAAACACCATTGGCTTTACAACAATCACTGTGCATGTCAAAATCTGGTGTACTTATACCAAAAACAATGTAAAAAAATGGTAGACTATTCTTGAAATTATACAGTTAGGCTATTTGAAGTGATAGACATGCACTCATATCAATCATAGGTCATACTATTGTCATTATGCTGAATTATAAAAGCCATAAGTGGTAGCAAATGAAGAGCCGTTTCGGAGCCAAAAGAGCCGAGTCTAAAGAGTTAGCTCACAGAAAAGAGCCGGAATGTCCATCACTAGCCGAGTGCCGACGTCACCAACATATCTGCATGCAGTTCATGCAGCAGAAGTATATGGTATGGAAGGCCATCGGGATCAAAACGCGTCATGTTAATGCGTTATGCAAGTTACACAACAAAACATGTCACGTTAACACATTTCTGCAAATAATAGACCTTGAATTGAGACATACTGTAGGCTACATAGTCATGAAGTAATTACAACCAACAACACATTTTTTTAAATAAATGTTCCTTTCCTTTTTTACCAGTTTAAATATATTCAGAGCAGGACTACATCCAAAAAAATAATAACTTTTTCCGTTTTGGTCAGTTTTTGGCAGAGACAGACATTCTGGCAATACACCCCCTTGTACCGAAGCATGCCTAGCGCTGCTGTATGATGGGATGCACTAATAACAAGGTAGGAAACCCAGAACTAACTACTGTATATGTATAGCTGTTGAAGTGAAATATTTAAACAAAAGTCGTCGTAAATACAGGCAGAGACATTACGCAAACTAGGCTCATCGGAGGCAAACACAGTCAGTGCGAACAATATGCTAAATTACGTTACCTAGCTAAAAACAAAACAAACAACAAAACAAAAATCTATATTTCACCATATTTTAGCACGCTATGTCAACCAATGTCTTTTAGGCAATTTGCCAATGTGGCTGCAAGCAATTTAAAGCTGCTGTAAGCAGAAACCTGTGAGCTAGCTGAGAAGGGTCTAGCTGCAGAAAGGCACTCTGGGGCAGAGGCACTGTCGGGCAAGTGGGCGGGGCAGGGGCACTCTGGGGCCTGTGGGCGGGGCAGAGGCAATGTCAGGCAAGTGGGCGGGGCATGGGCACTCTGGGGCCTGTGGGCGGGGCAGAGGCACTGTCGGGCAAGTGGGCGGGGCAGGGGCACTCTTTAAACAGAATGTGTTCTTTAAAGAAGAATTAATGAAGGAAATAATCACCTGGCAGAATCCATAAACTAACCTATGTACAGTGTTTGGCAAGCTACATTTAAAATGTAGTGAGCTGAGATTAAATAGTTCACTACATTTAAGCTATTTTTTGTACCAACATTCAAAAGTGTAATTCAAACAAACAAATAAACAGGATAAAACTGTTCAGTTAAACTGTTTATTAAACAGTCTTGCCTTTATTCCTCCTCAATCCCCTGCATCAAAGTCTCAGGCATCAGCGCAGTGATAAGTCTACGCATCACCGTCATACG